>JAQNDB010003580.1:0-28558 GCA_029204045.2 Tillandsia leiboldiana
CCGCTGCGCCGGTGGAGGTGGCGGCCCGTAATGGGCCAGCCTAGTTCTGAGGAGTCTTTTGGCCAGAACCTGCCCCCAGCCTGAGGCTGAATACTGGCGGGGGGGAGAACAGTATGAGTCCCCCAGTATTTCTTCGTTGATGGCGATGGTCTGCCCCATCGCCCTCAATCCTGTTTGGTACGGGATCATCTGCGTTTTCACTGACCCCAGCAGCGGTGCTGCTTGATAAGTAGCTGCTGGCAGTGCAACTCCTGGTGGGTTGCACTGCCGACATTGTCGGCGCCATCGGGATCTATGGCGTCGCCCGTCGTAGGTATGTGGAGTGAAACCTCTATTATACGATTTTTCGTTCCGGGCCAAGATTGCCCGATTCGAGTCGTATTCATTCAGGCCAATACCGCGGCCAATACTGAGTCCACATCGAACGCCTTGCGCCTGGCTGCTTCTTTTGAGAATATTTGTGTTTCTCGAAAGAATTCCTCTTTCGGCCATTTGCTCGAAAGTTCTGATGGGTCGGGTCCTGTGGGTGCCGACCTCCCGCTGGTCTCGGAAATCTCCAGTAGTTCGTGGGTGGGTCGTCCGCGTGTCCGCCTGCTGGCCTCGTCCTTTTCCCATAGGATATAGAACGACTCTGTTTCTAAAGTCAAACTATTGTTCTCTAACATTTAGTCGGTAGAATAAAGGTACGAATTTACCCGCTAGTCCCCAGCGTGCGGCCAACAAGATTGTTGGGGCCGAAATACGCGCTGACCTTGACCGAGTACGGTTCGCATTGGCCTCCTAGTGACCCTCTGTGTGTAGCGCCGCGTCCAACGATCAGGCCAAGGTCCGCTCGCGATCGGGTTCTTCTCAATCAAACTCTCACAGAGTTTTGCCTAGGACATGCTACTATGGTCCAATGTCTCTGCCACGTGACAATAGGCCCAGGCCCAATATTGAGTGGGGCTCGCGGTCCACAATAGACCCAACGGCAAGAGGCCCAACATAGACCTAACGTCCAGGTGGTTGAGTCCTCGAGACCCGTGGTGCCGTGTTTGTACGCTTTAGTGATTGGTTGCGTATTTCTAATGCTCAGCTTTTTGGGATTAATGGTGCGCCAACGATCCACAGAGTCTAACTGGGATTTTGAGACTAGTATTACACGGTCGAAAGCCGATTGAAAGTGTTAATTTTTGAGGAAAGAGTTACATATAAGGCTACTCCTAGAATAGCTTACGAAGCTGTAAGAAAATTGTGATGCGGGTCCCTGAAAAGCTAGGTAGAAAGCCGTAAACGAAGTTGTATTTCATAGTTTGCAAAGTAGGAAAAGTATGGAGGGTGCATTAGCTTACAAGGTTGCAGACCCATTTCTTCCAATGTTCGATTATTTATACTCGCTCGAACCATGTTGTATGATCGCCGTTTTGGAATCGACGTACGTAAGGTAATCATCGTGTATTTTCTCACTATTCTTTTGAGTTGATTCTTTTCGGTTGAATATAGTTTTTTTTTTTTTCTACGTTCACTCCAGATGGGCGTGCCGAGGCGCGATCCTCGACGCTTTCCAATACTAGGCGCTGGCTTGCTATTCGGAGTCAGTTACGCGATCCGCGCCTCAATCTCGTTCCCTTTTCTTTCAGGATCATTCCTTTGCGACTCGAGCCAGCCGATGTTGTCCCCTAGTTTCGCTTTATTATCATTTGGCTGAGGCGGTCTGGTGGTTCGCCTTCGCTGAGGCGGTCTGGTGGTTCGCCTTCGGCCAGGTCGATCTCGGTTGAGACACGATTTCCTTTTCATTGGCTATTTCTTCTATCGACTGGTACCTATGTGTGTAATGTGGGCCGTGCCGGACCAATATGGCCCACATTTTTTCGTGCCGAAACGGTCAGAGCCAGCCCGGCCCTCTCGGGCCGCTTAAAATTTTTATTTTTAAATTTTTTTAAAAATATAAAATTTAAAAATAAAATATAAATATTTTTATTTAATTTTATATTTTGATAAAAAAATTAAAATTTATAAAATAATTATAAACTAACAAATTTTTAAATTTTTGAAAAATTATTTATAAAATTTTTTTTAAAAAAATAAATTTAGAAAAGAGTATTGGTCCCAACTGGATCAAAAATTTTTATCCATTGAATTAAAACCATATCTCCCAAGGTTTGCCAAAGGAAGGATGGGGAAAAGGCCAGCTCTTCTCTCCATGAGTTGATCCCAAGGTCCAAGGCAAGTTGCTCTTTGGGCCTTGGGGTCCGGGCCGTACTGGCCCGGTCGGCACGGCCTATACGTGTCCGGGCCGTGCCGGTTCGCGGGCCTGTACTTGCCGGCACGGCCCAGGGGTCACGCGCCGTGCCCGGGTCCGCCGACGCCTTGAAAGAATCCCAGCACGGTCCGAATAATCGAAATAGGCCGGTCCGGCACGTGCTACAGTAACCGTTGCCGCTCCACGGGCCGGCTCAGAGTCGTGCCGGCCGTGCTACCACAGTACCAGTTTTACACCCCTACTAATTAAACTACGTTAAAAAAAATAAAAAAAATAATAAACTACATTAATCGAAATAGGCCGGTCCCGTCCTGCCGTAAAAACAAAAAGAACCGGTTTCACGCCCGGGCCGGCTCCGAGTCGGCCGCCGTGCTACCACAGTACCAGTTTTACACCCCTACTAATTAAACTACGTTAAAAAAAATAATAAAAAAAATGGAAGCCAATGGATGAACTTTAATTATAAAAAATAATAATAATAAATAAATGGGGATGTTTCCTTTGAATGTTTGCTGGATCATATTGGGCTCAGGTACGGGGCCCGTAATCCGTCGACCGTTGAAAGCGTGAGAGTGTTCGCTGCTCTGGAAGCGCCACCTCACGCGGTCCCCCTCCCTGCGGGCCCACTTGACCCAAGCCTCCGCCTGAGCCCACTGGCCCACTACCCGACTTTCGCCGGCGGGCCAGCCAGTCGCACATCTTGAGACCCGGACCCCAACAACATCACCAAACGTCCAACCCACTCGTTGCCCCCCTCGGTTTACAAGCTCGCGCTGCTGAGCTCGGCGATCGAGGTGCTCACTGTTTGGATTAATGCTATGAGTAGCACTTATGTTCCGATGTGGGGCAAAAGAGTACGGTAGAGAGGGACATTTCCGTCAAAGTACTCGAAGTTTTTTTTTTTTTTTTTTTTTTTTTTTTTTTTTTTTGTTTTTTTTGTAATATATTTTTTTACTGGAGTAGCGTATGCTGACTATTCTCATATGGGAAAAATAAAATTTTTGTCTTGTTATCGGATGATATATAGTATATCGAAATGCTAAATTTTTTTTAGATTCATCGGAGAGCCGCACATGCAATTTATCAAGTTAAAAAATAGAGAGATTAAATTGTAAATTCAAAGTGCTACGAAGTACGGGAATTTATTTTTAGCAAACGTCCCCACCAGTACTTTTCTTTCACCTTTGAAAGATGAACATAACTGCAATGGGTCATTTATAGTTCGTTAGCCATGATTTGGCTCAGTCCTATCTAAAGGAAAATTTTATTTCCAATCAAAAATTTTACAATATGTGTAGCATCCATAGCCGTTGATATTTTTAAAAAGACGCGCCAATAAGATCTAAATCCAAAAAACCTTAAAAAATGTAACCCTGAGGAACACAATCCAATCACGATCGAGCCTTCTTCCATGCTCTTACGCATCCAAACCCATACATTCTCCTTACACCATGAAAACGAGAACACAAACTTAGGAAGAGAACACTACGAATGAATCCTTCAAACTTTACATTTTACAACGAGGCTGAGGAGCTGTCTCAATGTGGGGGCAGCAGCACCGACGGCGGCGGCAGCAGTAGTTGCATTGAAAGAATTGACGGCGGCGATGGACATCGTTCGACACGCGCATTCCACCGCTCGGTGTGCCGATGCACCGTCTCCTGCACCCCGGCCAATGCCACCAAGAATTCCGCCGCCTGCGCCGGACCGAGCAACCCCTTCGCCGCCACCTCCACCGACGAGTACCGCAACCTTCCTGCCTTCCTCACTATTTTCCCCAGCTTCCTCATTTCTTCTGCAAACCGCCTCCGCCACCACTTCTAGTTCCTCCTGCGCCCCCTTCCGCCTGTTTAAATATTAAATATTAAAACACAGTTCTCCAACGCAGTTTATATGTTTAGGGTGATCCGTTGTTTGTTTTCACACCTGCTTTGGTGAAATCTAGCTTGAGTATGCAGGTGGCCTGGTACTAGTCTCCGCGACCTCGGCGTCGAGCGCAGCTTCGTGGGCGCGGAGACGGCGCGCGGCCCTCTGCGAGGGTCGTCACCGGTCGGTCTCGGTTGAGACACGAGTCTCTTTTCCGAGCCGGTCTCGGTTAAGACGTAAGTTTTTTTTTATCGACTATTTTTTTTATCAGCTGGTATTCTTAGCCGATGCCCCGCGCTTTTTTTTTAGCTCAACAGATCTATTGGACCACAATTCTGATCAACTTATTAATTTTTAAATTTATTGGTCACAAAACAAAACAAAAAGTTAAATTTATTTTCAATTGATAAATAAATATCCAACTATTTTTACCTTATAAATAATAGTCAACAATTCTATCAATTGAGGAAGGGTTTTGTTTGAAGCAGCAACAGTTTTTGTTGCTGCTGTTGCATATAATCTTGTTCTAAGTCTCTGCCAACAACTAAATTAGATATGAGTAGAATTTAAGATAAATTTAAATTATAACAACCCGGATATTGAATGGAGTAAAACCAATCATGTAACACAATAGTTTTATGGGCATGCTATATTGAAATATTTTAGGATCAGATCTAAAAGCACTTAATATTTTCGTATATCTCTACTCTTGTACTTAATATCTCAACTAGCTTAGATTATAACAGCATGTGTTTGCTCTTAATTCGGCATTTCACATCACTAAATATCAAATCAATAAGGTCATTGACGGTTGGATCAACAGTGAAATGACATCCCTAATTGCAACTGTAGAAACTCGGATCAACCACCCAATAGTAGAAGATAAATAATATATCAAAAAGCCAACGGAGGCTTGCAAGAATGAATATGAAGAATGAAGAATGAAGAAATTGGAAAAGCTTGTGGGAGAGATTGCAGACAAAAGAAGCATTAAAAAGGTAGCGTGAGGTGATGATGTGGGCAGGAATTTATGTGAGATCAGGATCTTCAAGGAGATGTAGCTTATTTCTCAAGAGACGCTACAGGTAGGAATGGAGGGGGAGGAGTTATTATAAGCACGACAAGAAAATGAGAAGGACCTTGCATTCAAGACAGGGAAGGTGGGGAGGGAATTCACCTACTAAGCTAGATAGACAATACTCATCTACTAAGAAGAACTTTCCTACCTTACAGAGGAGTAGGGTTGGGGAAGTGGCTTCACAGGTGCCTGTGTTAGGTGTCTCCGTGTGCTCGGGTATCGGGCATCGAGCAGCTCAGTGCAAGAAGGGTCTGCTCCGAAAGAAGGGAAGGAACAATGATACTCCCACGACTTCTTCATATAGCGCTACAGGGAGCGAGACTTCGCGATCCTCCTCCTGGGTTGGGTCTCGGCGGAGGTGCTTATCAGAAGACAAATTATTACTCTTGACAAGATTTGGCTTTGATGCTTTCCCTGGGGGCCTTATTGGAACGCCCGGCCGCATAGAGTGGCGTACACTGCATGGATCCAACTGAGGAACCTCCCATTCGATGTTGGACTTGGCATCGGGCACGGCCGTGGGGTCGGGAAGAGGCAGCGGGATCCTGTTGAACTCAAGAGAGTCTGGGAGAGGGGAGGAGCTAGAGAGGATGCAGATCAAGATCACCCGTCTGAAATCTCTACATTCGGAGTAGAGAGGTGAGAGCAAGCGACGCCGATCCCTCTCGGAGCCCCAGAGATCTGAATTTGCGAGGTCGGCAACTTCGGCCTACCAGGACCCCGGGGCCTTTGTTGCTTGAAAAGTGTGTGGTGGTGGTGACGACGATGCGGGAAGAGCGGGGGTGTCCCGTACACACCCGCAGGGAGGGGGAAGAGGCTCCTCGCTCGGACCTTCTCCAGAGGAGCGCTGGCATCGGTCACCAGCTTCTGCGGGACCAAAGCAGACGGACAAAGGGGTGGCTGCGGGACACTTGCGCAACGGCGGGTAGACGCACCGCGGGTGGCAGGGCCCTGGTTGGAGATGGCGTCGCAGGGCGGGCAACCGTGGACCGGATCGCAGGCTTCCAACCTCTTCGCAGACCGGACGGTGCGGTGGTACGAAGCCGCTGGATGGGGTATCGAAGCAACGGTCCATAGCAGCGCGCAGTCCGAGGCGGGGTGTGGCGATAGCGCGGGTCAATCGCTGATGTCTGCTATTACAGTGGGTGTTGGGAAGCGTGAAAGGTTGCACCGCTCTGGATCCTTGCAGACGTCGATTTGGGGAATGGCTCAGGCAGCTTTGCTAGTTGTGGATCAAACGGTGGGTGGACCATGGTAATCAATAAGAAAACATGAATCGAGAGTTTTCCGCTGCTGAGGTGTCAAGCTCTCCGAGTTCCCTCTCCGCTCTCCGCTGTGCTTACGTCGTCTCCCTCTCCGTGCTGCCACACAAACATGCTCCCCGCAAATGCCGCTGGCCCGTCCCCTCGCGCAGCTTTTTTCGTACGCAAGACCTCTCTCCCCTCTCTCTCCTCCCTCAGCCGATTTACATCTACTCTAAACGCGATTCCTCACCACTCCACCAACTCGATCTTCCGCCCATAACCTCCCACCGACTTCCGCAGCGAAGCCATGTCCTCTCCTTGAAAACATCTCCTCTCTCCTTACTCTGGCCGCGAAGCGCGGCATGGCGCCTCCCATTCTTCTCACCAACTTCCGCCGCGGAGTTGGTCCTGTTACAGACGCGGAGTTGCCGCCAGCGGCATGGCGAGCCCCAGTCTCTCTCACCAACTCCGCCGCGGAGCCCTGCCATCTCTCTCACCAACTCCTCTTACATCTCCCTCTGCTCTGAGGTGATTCTCCCACCCACTCCGAACTGCCGCCGCGAAAACCCTCCTCTTGCGGAGTTGTTACACCGCGCATGGCGACTCCAGTCGTTCTCAGCAACTCCGCCGCAGAGCCCTGTCCGGAGTTGCTGTCCTGTTGCAGACCTTGGAGTTGCCGCCGCGGCATGGCGACTCCCCCTCCTTCTTCTCTGCGCCATTACCCCATTAATTAGCTGCGCCATACCCGATCAACAAGGTACAAGGTAACTTACTACCCATGCGTTTCTCTCCCTCTCTCTCTCTCTCCTCCTCTCTCCCCACTTGCTTATGCTAAAGGTTAGCATGGAAAGTAATGGCAAGGGTGTCTCTATTGATGGCATTGCACTTCCATTTGAGACTGGGTGAAATAGATTTTGGAGACCCTGGAACAAATGGTCCCTTCTTTCTTATACCAGGAGAATGTTTGGCGGGGCAGAAACTATGGAATTCGAAAAATGAACATGCTTGGGTTCATGATAGGTTTGAAGAGATAAATTTGCAGGATCCTCATCGTGATGAAGTGAGGCCCTTAATTTGTTTTCTCTTCAAATATTTGATATTCCCTTTTCAAATTACCTTCCTGTTTTGGCTTCTTTAAAGCATTCAGATTATTTCTATTTACTAGGAAAGGCAGGGTTGAAAGATCGGTTTAGGGGCCAAGGCAGCGGCAGAACACATGGTACTGGCGATGGTATTGAGCTTTTGGCTCATTATTAGGAAATTCTCTTCTGGGAGGAAGCCAGGTCCTTCTAGAGGAGCTGCTGATAAGCATGTGCATGGTTGCTTTTCACAGCTTACTCTACCTTTCCTATATCTGTTGGTTCTTTCAGAAGCATGACATGAATTCTGCAGTTTTCTAACTCATACAGTTTTCTGTATTGCACTTTGGAAGGGCGACAAGTTGTTAATTTTGTTTTGTTACCTATGAACAGTGGGGGCACTAGCGTGACCTGATCATGTTGCAATTTGTTTTTCTTTCAGGATGAGGGCAAGAACAAAGTCGAGAAAATCTAAATGGGAATTAAGCTTTAGAGTGCAGTAATTTATTAACTGTACTACTGGAATCAAGATAAAGAGTGTTGTGGAATGACCTACCCATCTCCTTTATATAATTATTAATTATTAATATTAATTTACTGTATGAGAGAGCTTCTTCCAACATGTATTCATGTTGGGTTGATTTATGATAAGGTATTGACATAAGCGTATTACTAAGAGAAACCTACATATATAGGTCGGTCGAAGAATTGATGAGCAGAAGGATGTCATCGTCTTTTCATAAATCAACCCCAATATGGATGTTGGATTATAGGACTTCTCATATCGTTTTCCAATGAGATGGTGATACTTTTTAGCACCCTGCTCTAATAGACCTTCAATCTAGCGAAGGGCAACGTACTAATTACTAAAATATAAACATCTCCTTTATATATGGTTGCAGGAAAAAAGATGAGAGTTGTTTTCCTAACTTGGTTTTCTTTCGATTTAAGCTTCAATTTTCCTACTTTTCGAGGTATGGAATAAATTTTTTCATGCTTTTCTCGAATGCTGCTGCTATATAGTACAGCGCTTGGCAGGATACAGTGTTAATTCTATATTAAACACCCATGAGCTGCTCGGGTTTTCCTCACTCGGGTTGTATGAAACCAGTTTCTTTTACCTGTTCATAGAAGCATACCATATGTGGTGACCCGGACCTTTGCCGGGCTTCTACAGTGTGACCAGCAGCTTCTGGAAGCCTACGTGGCTTGTCGGCGGTGTTCGCGCGCCTATTTGGACACAAGAGATGGACCCTGTGAGCTTTGGTTGGCTGTATTGGCCTTCGGCTGCTTTTGCCGAATTTTAGGAAAGGATTTTGGCCAAACAGAGGGTGGATTTGGGTTCAGTGCGGAAAAACGCTTGGAAATGGCTTTTTGTTTGCTTAATTCTGAGTCCGGATGCCCAAAAGCGGGCTCCCGGAAGTTTTGGCAGTTTTTGGGGTTTGCGGGAGCCTCCGCAAATTATAGGTTTGGAATTTGGCAAAATGGACGTCGTTTTTGGAATCAGCGCGCGAAAACGGTCAAGATGGGCTATTTGCTTGATGTTTTTGGGTTGGCGGTTACTGTTCATGCCGGAACAGTACTTCCGGCGATCACCGGCGGGCGGCTGGCGGCGGCGGGCAGCGGCGGAAGGCGGCGGAAGGCGCTCGGGGCAGGCGGCGCGCGGCCGCGGGCAGGCGCGCAGGGCGCGGGCAGGGCGCGCGGTTCCACCGCGGAGGTCGTGCACCGGGGCGGGCCACGTGGCGCTCTCCGGTTGGCCGGTTCAGCAGGCGCGGTCCACTGAATTTTGGTCCGGGTGCACGGTAGACCGGGTGGACACGTGGCGAGAGGTGATTGGTTCGGTGTTGTGCTCCCGGTCCACACAACCTGTGGAGTCGTTGGCCGGGGCAGGTGCCGTACGCCCGGGGCAGGTGGCCGTACGGCCCGGGTCAGCCGCGACGTGCGCGGTCCACGGCGCGACGTGCGTGGTGCACGGGTTGCCGGGCCACGTGTCGCGCTGCCATTCGCGGGCGCAGGTGCACCGGGTGCAGTGGGGCCCGGGGGAGTGTGGACTGGGCTGTGTGGTGGACCGGGCCGCACTGTGCGCGCCCGAAAGTTTTGGGCCGGGCCGCACTGTGCGCGCCCGAAAAAATTTCGGGCGCCCGGAAAATCGGACAAAATGGGAATTTTCCAATTGTTTTCTTCAGCCTATAAATAGGCAGCCCGAGCCCTCTTCTTTGGCTTTTTCCTCTCAGCCCAAGCTTGATCTCCCCGAGCTCCCTTCTTGGAAGTTTTTCACCTCTAAGTGATTGATCTTCCTGCCAAGTTCTAGGATTTTTGAAGGCACGAATCCCGAGGTTCCCCATTTTACGGTGCGGCGCGACGTTGCTTTCTAGTGTTCTTCTTCGGCGCAGCAGCAGTGTTTTAGCTCCCCTGGGCTACCCCGAGCTCCTTTTTCTGTGATTCTTGCGCCGACAGACTCCTAAGAGGTAGGGCTTCATCTTTCGTATTGATTGCGCTTTCCCGTTGCGAGTTTTTGGCACGGATCCCGAGGCAACACTGTGACCCTTTTTCTGTTTGGCTTTGTGGGACAGCATCGAGGTGTTTTGGCCATATCTTTGCGCCCAAGTGTCAGCCGGAAACGAGCTTATACAACTTTTTCATCTACAGATCGCAAGGAACGCCCTCGTATTTTTATTGGATTTTTCTGAGATTTCATCAGAGGTGAGAATCACTGTTTCTCTGTGTACAGTGCTACAGTCTTTTGTGCTGAAATCTTTTGAGTGTACCACCTTGTCGAATTTTTATCTTGACTTACCGAACTCCGATTTGGGCGTACAAGGTACCGTTGCGAAGCTATCGACGCGAGGATCGCTGTGGTATTTTTCTTGGAATTTTCTGGGCACTTTCTGCAGGTGATAATTTAACAGTTTCGGGACTGTTGTTGTATGGGATTATAAGAGTTATATTTGGGAGCCTTAGTGTAATTAGTGAGCTTTGTATTGTGCCAGGAGAGTTACGGGTGTGCTGAACTTATTGGAGCAAGGGATTAGAGTTATCTGGTGTTTTCAGCTGTTGGGCTTTGGACAGTCAGCTTTTCAGGTGGGTGCCTTATTCCCGGAACCGGTGGACGGTTCTCTATATTGTTATATGTTAGCATTGCATGCAGGTGTACGGTACAATAACTGAAATTGGTCGGTAAGTTTAACAGTGAGGATTCTATGGAAATTGCAAGTGAATTTCTCATAGTATGACAATGGTATAATCAATATTCATGTTGGTGATTAGTGGAAGCCCACCTAAGGCAAGGTTACCATATCAGGATTAATTATCATGCCATATTAGCACATAACCTTTTATGAGGCTGGTTTATGCATTGGGATAGGATTATGTAGTTATGTGCAGGTTCTACTCCAAGGAGTGATTATGGATCGAAAATCATGGACAGGTATGGTCATTGTTAATTCTGGCATGAGGTTTATTTTCTTTATCCTTCTTAAGGACAAATGCATGCTTGTATGGACATATGTGTATGGGCATATAGTTAGGCCATCTTTTACTGCTGCACTACATTTTGGAACTTGACTTAGGAGAAACCATGTTATTCCTTTCTCCTTCTTGTTAGTCAGGCGGTCTGTGTTGCTCGGGTTCGAGCAGAGGTTTGGGGTAGTGTAGCTGGGACCTTCGGGTCAGAGACAGGGTGTGCTTGATGTTGGATCGTGGGTTATTGCGGCAACCGCGGACAGTAGGCGGTTGACCGAATCTTGATTATTTTACCCAATTGTGGGTCGTGGGTTATTGCGGCAACCGCGGACAGTAGGCGGTTGACCGGATCTTGATTATTTTACCCAATTGTGGGTCGTGGGTTATTGCGGTGACCGCGGACTTTGGGCGGTTGACCGGATGTTGACTATTGCATCAGATTGGGTATCAGATTTGTTCTAGTGGATGGTGTTTCCCACTTTTTGAGTACTATTGCGTCAGATCGGGGTTTTGTTAGGGGACGGAGTTTCCCACTTTGATCATAGTCTTGATCCAGTCCTGCTATTATGAGACAGTGGTTACAGAGATACTTGTGATACTGATGACAGAGTTACTTTACTCGTGTGGGTCGCTCCCCTCGAGTGCCACTCCGGAGTGTGCGACTGGACGGATCGAGGCCAGTCTGTTACCTACTTTTGTGTGCGATCGGACGGTTCGATGCCGATCTATTACTTACCTTGGGATGCGACCGTACCAGCAGAGCAGGCAGTACCAGTGATTACTGGTCTATCGATTGGGTTATTCAGGCAGATATTTTTTGTTACACTCGTGCCTGGGGGACCGAGTGGAGTCTAGTAGCTGTGTTTAGACCAGTGCTAGTATTGTTGGGAACCGTTCGGGGTTTGACGGTGGCCCCGTGGTCGTTGTGAGTTCTTTGACCATTGTGTGAGAGGTTGAGCATCTTGAGTCTTTCCGTTCTGAGAGAGAAAGGGCATGGATTTGACTATAGCCTGCATGAGCCACTACTCGACAGCGAGTTAGTCCGTTTGGACGCCCTACGTAATTCCTGCCCGTCAGCGGGAGGTGGTTGTAGGTGGGCGCAGGTTTGACTGGACCCGATGTGGCAGTCAGCTCGATTGGGTCGATTGAGCACCTCGTGTGCGAGTGTTGCATATCTTCATCAGAGTTTCCCCATTTGAGCATTTGGATAGAGGCATGGTAGCTGTAGAGTGTTTCCAGCTTCTTCTTTCAGTTTTACTGCATCGGTTATCTTTTGCCTCTAGTAGTCTTGGTGGGCAGATCGTCGGGCCTATGGCGATACCCACTGAGAACTCCCTTATTGCGTAGTTCTCACGCCCGTTGGGGGTTTTCCCCCTTTTGTCCTTTCCCCTCTTTGTTTTGCAGAGTCTTGGCGGGTGTTGCCGTTCTGTGGTTGCTGTGCGTGGTGAGGGAGTAGCGAGCTAGATCCAGACCCATCTTTGGAGAGTAGCGGTACCCCCTTTGGAGGAGATCTTCAGTATAGTCGGTAGAGTGGTATTTATTTCCTCTTTTGTGAGACTGATGTAGTGAGGCTATGATGTATTGGGAGCTTGTACACTGATGTTTTATTTGAGATATCTCCCTGTTGAGCTATGAGTTTTGTACTCGAGGTTATTGTATGATTATCTTTTGGGGAGAGGGACCTTGTTGTTTTATCTTCAGTTGTACAGTGGTTGATTTTATTTCTATAGCAGTTTTATCTTTTAGCTCTGATATCTGTTAGCTGTAGTTCTTTTTGCAGGTAGGACGCTTCGCCTATGCGGGTTTGGCATAGGTGGCGGATCTGTTGGCGAGCCCGGGTCGCAGTTTCGACCCCGGGGCGTGACACCATAACATCTCCTTTATATATGGTTGCAGGAAACAAGGTAGGAGTTGTTTCCTAACTTGGTTTCGTTTCGATTTAAGCTTCGGTTTCCTACTTTTTGAGGTATGGAATATATTTTTACATGCTTTTCTCGAATGCTGCTGCTACAGTTAATTTGTTTTGAGGGAATATATCTCTCTATATATATAGATATATATATATATATATATATATATATCTCTCTCTCTCTCTATATATATATATATATATATATATATATATATATATATATATATATATATATATATATAGAGAGAGAGAGAGAGAGAGAGCTTATATTGCATGGAAATTCTGAATTATCTTTATTTTTGGCACTATTATGTTGGTGAATAACGCAGTTTGGTGTGACAAGTTGGCTTATCCACTTTTCTCTGGTTGATGTAGTCAATGAAAATAAAAAATAAGGAAACAGGGATAGTTGCTCTTTTGAAAGCAAATTGTCTAATGGTGCATTCTACATGCATGATGATCGATTTCAATCAAATGGTAGGGGGTGGCATCGGTGAGTCCCTCTGAGATTTGTAGCTTTTGATTTGGCTCTTCATACTTACATAATCAAACACGACAACGAGCATTAGTTTGTTCGCATTGAAGAATCTTCTTTGTGCAATGAGTCTCCTTAGATTTACATATCCTTGTGGTGTGATCGAGCCTCAAAGCATTCTCAGAGAGATCAGGGTTGTTAAATTGCATCGTTTATTAGCTTTTTTTTGGCACTATTATGTTGGTGAATAACAGGGGTTGGAGTGACAGCTTGGCTTATCCACTTTTCTCTGCTTGATGTAGTAAATGAAAATGATCTTTCTCTGACTGTCATTGTCTTAACGTCATAGTATTAATCAATACTGATCTATTATGAGGGACAGTATTTAGCAATTGTAAGGTTAATTGTCTAAATTTTTGTTCCCTGAAGACAGTCATTGTAATTTTCTTTCTGTTGAAGATTTCTAAGTGGAGCTCATAGCATCGACGAACACTTTTATTCAACTCCTTTTGATGAAAACATAGCTGTAAGTATTCAAATGTCTAGATGAATACCATCTTTTTCTATCTTATTATTTCATTATTCTCTTTTCTGGTCCAGGTACTTCTTGGTTTACTGAGTGTTTGGAATGTTTCGTTTCTTGGATATCCAGCAAGAGTGAGTTAGCCTGCTGGTCTTTGCTCATTTTTCCACTTTGCCCTTTTATATGTGTTTGGTTTGCAAATTTTAGAATTTCTTGGTCTGAAAGATGTTCGTTCCCACCGTTAGGCGATATTGCCATACTCCCAGGCACTTCAGAAAATTTGCACCACATATCCAATAGGTATTTAAGTTGAATCTCTTTTGAGGATTCATATAGCTGGCTCCATTTTGTACCTACTGTTAATGTTCAAGAGAATGCTCAGAGGAAGTATAGGGTGTATGAACCAGGATATTATAATGTATCCCTTCCATTTATTCTCTTTTGGGTTCAAGAAGATGAATGATTCGTCGAGGGGGCCTATATTGAATGCCCTAGAGATCTATAAGTATCTGCAGATAAATTTTGGATCTCAAGATGGTTACTTTTAATCTCACACAGTGAATACTTTCTCTTTTCTTTCTTTTGGGTCTAATTACAAATTTAGTTGCTGACTTTTATGTCCGCATCTCCTAAGGCTTCCAGTTTTAACAATTTGACTCCCCTGAAGTTTATCTCATCCAATATTTAAATCCTTTCATTATTCTAGCATCTGAAAAGATGCCATGTCACCATCGCCATAAAAACTGTGGCCTTAAAAAAATATTGTCTCAGGCTGTCTGCAAACTCTGGTGATGGTGCTGTTTTGAATTGTTGGCCTTTTTTCTTCAGATGGTAGACTGACCAAAGAACAATCCTCCGGGAAGAAGTGTTAAAATTGAAATTGGAAATCTCAGGGTATAACTGCAATGGCGATTAATTTTCAATGACAATATTTGTAATTAGCCCTTTTTATTCTTAAATAACCCGGGATTAATTATACCTGTTGCTATAATTTATCTGTTTCCCATGAGTTTGCAGCGGCTATTGTGGCCAGTTTTGCGGCACGCTATCCAGACGCTGATTGGGCTCAGGAAGGTGGTGATCCATGCTTACCGGCTGCATGGACTTGGGTGCAATGCAGTTCAGATTCACAACCTAGGGTGGCTGCATTGTATGAAATTTACAAATCAGTTCGTCTTTTAGGGGTCCTTTTTAATCACTGAAATTGCTCTTACTAGGAAATGTTTTTCCTTTTTCTCTCCTTTCTACTTTCCAGATAAGCTATAGCCCAGTCATGAAGCTGTGCATCTATTTGTTTCCAATGTTTTGCAAAGGGCCGGAATTCTAGGTACCAGTTTGCTTCATTGAATGCCTACATGAATGTAGTGGAGAATTAATTGACTGGTGAATTGCTTATTTGGGTTTATCAGAAACCGTACCAAGTGCTTATTTCAGAGGCTAAGCTCCTCTAGCATGGCTCCTCTGTCATTCATCTGGTGTGTTCTTTTTTTAACACATTTTGATGTACCATATTATTATCTGCTTAGTGGACCTTTTTTTTAGGGTTGTCCTCTTGGTGAAACTTTTGAGAAACAATATCCTCATTAAACTTTTCTGCTACTTCTCACCAAACAAGCCATAGAAGCCCACTATGTGGACCGAAGCTTGGACTGCTTGGTAATCTTTTTATACTTACCAAACCAACTAACAATCTTATTTATTATTCCATCTATAATCTAAAGTACAAATCCGCAAATCCGCCATTATGACATCAGCTCACTTTTTTCTTCTCACACATGTCCTTATCTGTTTGATGAACCGCAGGTACACAGGATTCGGTGCTCCCGTCCCTCAACGACCTGTTGAAGAACCGGCTTTGCCTGCTCATACTTATATCCAGCCTGTTGGATATGTGTACCATATCAAATTTTGCAAAGCTTTAAGATTAGATATAATTTAGACCATTGGTAGGTGAGTTGCTTTGATCCTCTGTTCGTTGACTGACCATACGGTCAAAGTGCTTCATCTCACCCAGCTCATTTTAATATCTAGCTAAAAATGTATAAAATTTTTCTGAATTATAAATTATTTTAACTCTGACTGTCTAATTTTTTAATATTTTGATTTTGGTATCTAAGTTTTTTATTTATTTGATTTAGGTAATTTGATGGCCCTTCAGATATAATATTTAAACTAATTATTTACTTTAAATAAATTAATAGTTATGTAAATTACATAAAATATACAAACTAAATATTTAAAGATAAGCTACATATTTAATTTTTGAAATTAAAGAATGAATAATTGGCTCAAATCGAATAAATTTTCAAAATTTCTTACAGCTAAATTACAAAAATATTCTCATGTAGATACCGCCGGTCCGGAAAAGTTGGGTGCGTCAGGTGTACAGTTTAATAATTTAAATTTATATTAAAAAAAAAGTTTTGTCACGTTAACATTTGGTGACTTTTGGGTGGTCTGGAGAAGTTCGGCGCACCACATGTACGGTTTAATTTACAAACTGTCACTTAAATAGCAATTTAAATTTAGATTTAAAAATTAAATTTTAATTGTAATAGAAGGAAACTAACAATTATGAATTATAAAAAAAAAACATGTCAAAATTTATTTTTTTAATATAAATTTAAATTGTTAAAGCTTACACCCGGTGCACCGAACTTTTCCGTATCGGAATTTAGATTAAAAAATTAAATTTTGAATTGTACCTTTTAAATTTAAAATTAAAAATATATATATAGGCTTCAAATTAGAATTTTTAATTTATTTTTCAATATAGAAATACCTTTTAAATTTAGGTTTCAAATAATAAATTTGAAATTTATTTTTTTATAATTTTTTTTTTGATTACAAATAAAAAAAGTATAGAAGAGTAGGATAATTATAAAACATATGTAAGCGTTATCATCTTACATTAGATATACCTTACCAGTATTAATTCATAAAGTTTATAAAAAGAGGAATTTGAATGAACTTAGCTTAACGTTTTCTATTACGATATACTATTAGTTAATGAACAATTGATATATATATTAATTATATTTTTGTGTTCCTTTTTTTTTGTTTTGTATCAAAATAATGAAGCTTATATGTTCTGACTTATAAGTTGAAAATTTTATAATATATAAAATATTTCTATCTTTATAAATAATTTATTATTTATTATTTATTAATTACTAATTATTAATGTTAATTTACTGTAAATTTATTCGTCCGCCGCGAAGCGCGGATATTTAACTAGTTTCTTTAAATGGGGAGGTTTATCCTGTGCTATAGGTGGCCCGAATTACGAGAAGGTGGGTTTGGAATGGCCTATTGTTGGTAAAGTTGGTGGGTATGCATTTATTATGGATGGACATGGAAAGGAGTGCATGAAGATGGTATGGGTGACTATCAATGCTATTGGGGTGCAGGGTTATGTTGGTAAATCTCGATGGCACTACTATTGGGAACTGGGCAATTCTTTTAATCTAGGAATGCTGGGTTATTTGAAGCATAATGAGCTCTGGGATGTGTTTTGACGCCCTTTTTTTCCGGGGGTTATCCTTTTTAATATTACTTTAACTCTAGCACGCTTAATTCTTTTAATTTTTTAAGCTTTACTATCACCTAAAATATTATAGTCGAGTTAAGAGGATTAGTTTTATTTATAATTTATATATAGGATTAATGCAAATTATAGGGGAGTTACATTCTTTCCCCCTTTAAGCCCTAACGTACACGTCAGGCTCAAGCACACTCTCAAGTACCAGGCGATGTGAGACTCGTCTCGCTAGCCTTAACTGACCTTGTGAGGAGCTGCACTTTATCCACAACGGTCATTAGCCGGGGAGCCACGCTCTACCCATTATATAACCAAGGCTCAGCCGAGACTCATCTCGCATTTTCTGGCTGATGATTGGCTCTAATATCAACTGTGACGCCCCAATTTCTTAGGGGCTCACCCATCCTAGAACTACTCTATCTCTAGCACGCTTAACTCTTTTAACCTCTTGGGCCCTACTAGCACAAAAAATGCTACAACCGGGTTAAGAGGATGAGTCTTATTTATATTTTATATAAAGGATTAATACAAATTCTAGGGGTGTTACATGTGCTGGGCCTTCAACTATGGGCCCAGGTTCTGTTGGACGGGGCAATTCCAGGGGTAAGAATGTTTGGGTAGGGGCCGACTCAATAAGTGGAAATTGGTAGGCCTTGCGATTGGCGAACAGACCGAGCCCAACTGTGGCCTTACCCTTGTCGGGGGGGCTGGCGATGACGACCAGGATGAGTTGAAGGGAAGAGATGCAACTATTGAGGACAGGCTGGTGGACTCGAAGTCGATACTGTGAATCTCAACCATGCGCACAAGCCAATGACTCACTACTGAGGACTTGACTCCAATATTGCTCAGAGCTATTGCCAGGAAAGCACGGCTGAGACATTGGGGTAGCAACTAAGGGAACTCGCGACCGGGGAGTTTGCCCGTAGCTTGTGTTAGGTATTAGCCGATGGAGGGCGGGGTCCGTGTAAGGACTTTTTGAGGATTTGTGGATTTGTCGATATGAAAACCCTCTAGGGACTTTTGGGGCTGGGTGTACTTTGGTTAGTATGTTTAGTATATGTTGCTGGAATGTAAGAGGGCTTAACAACTCCTCGAAGCACAATATTGTTCACCATGTTATTTCTAATCTACAACACGTTATGGTTTGTCTGCAAGAAACTAAGGTCCAGAATGTCTCCTGGTCTTTCCTTCGGAGTTTTGCGGGACCCTATTTGGATAAACAGCATTTCATCGAGGCAAGCGGGAACTCTGGGGGATTAATAACGTGTTGGAGCTCTAAGGCTTTTGATTGTAGCGAAGTCCTAGTACGTAATTTTTCTCTTACGCTTCACCTCTGTCATCGCTCCAGTGGGGAATGTTTCTATGTTTCAAACGTATACGGTCTTTTACTTGGGAAGGGAAAGACCTATTCTCCCTGGAGTTAGCGTAACTAAAGGCTAGCTATATGGGCAACTGGGTAGTCTGTGGAGACTTTAACTTCACCAGGTCATAGGAAGAACGGGTAGGAAATAGATGGAGTGATCGAGCGACCAATATGTTCAACGATCTGATCTCAGATTTAGCGCTTATCGACCTGTCTATGAAAAACTCACTATACACCTGGTCAAACATGCAGCGGCCTCCCACTATGGCGAGACTGGACCATTTATTATCTCGACGAATTGGGATTCGGCCTTTCCGTTGTCCGAGGTTGAGGTCATTCCTAGAGTAACATCGGACCATTGCCCCATTTTGATGTCTACGGGTGGGAAACAGAAGAGCAAGACTAAGTTGTTTAGATTTGATGAGGTGCGGCTAAAGTGTGAGGATCTTACTTCGAAGATTCCCGTTTGGTAGAGTGAGGTTAAGGATAGGAGTTCGGGGATCTTAACTTTCATGGCGAAGTTAAGGCACTACCGCATCTTGCTTAAGAAATGGCGTGCCACACACTTTTATAGTATTAAAGTGACTAAGACTAAGCTCTCGTCGGAATCAGGAGCTTAGACGAGATAAAGGGAGTAGCAAGTGCTTACAATAGAACTGTTCAAAAAAATGCAATACCTAAAAGTTAGCCTAAATAGATTGTTGGACGATAAGAAGTTGCTGTGGACAACCCGAGCCAAACAAAAGTGGCTGAGGGATGGAGACGATAATACTAAATTCTTCCATGCATGCGCAAACGGGAGGATGAGATTTAACATGATAGGAACGATGGAAGATGACGGACGAGTGTACCGGTTGGAAAGAGAACAGAAGAGTTATTTCTACCGTAAATTTCGCTTTTCTCTCCTAGGGACGGTAGACTGAATAGCTTTTGTCACGCCCCGGGGTCGAAACTGCGACCCGGGGCTCGCCAACAGATCCGCCACCTATACGAAAAACCCAGCATAGGCGAAGCGTCCAACCTGCAAGGATAAAACTACAGCTAAACAGATATCAGAGCTGAAAAGTAAACTGCTGTAAAACTAAAATCCAATCACTGTACAACTGAAAATAAAAATACAATATCCATCTCCCAAAAATAATCATCATACATCATCCTCTGATACAACATCTAAGAACTCAAACGGGGAGATAAACTAAAATAATAATACATTAATGCACAGGCTCACAGTACAAGTTAGATCCTCACAATACATCAGTCTCTCAGAATAAAGGAAACTCTCAAAAGAGTAAATATACTAATCTAGCAGACTGTACTATAAATCTCCAATAAGGGGGTACAACTACTCTCCAAAGACAGATAGGGATCTAGCTCGTGACTCTCTCGCTTCGATCAGAAGAAGCAGCAACAGCAAAGGTAGGAACCGGTGAAGATGCCTCTGCAAAACTATTACCGACAGAGGGTGTGAGAACTACACCGTCACGTAGTTCTCAGTTGGTACCGCCACCAAGCCCGACGGTCTGCCCACTAAGTCTACTAGAGGCATAAAGTAACAGATGCAGTACTAAAAAAAGAAAGGCTAGAAATAACTCTACAGCTACTATGCCTCTATCTAAATGCTCAAGGGGTGATACAGATGAAACATGATGCATCTACCATTTCTCGATAAAACAATCACCCAATCTACACTGACTGTCACACAGGGTCCAGTCAAACCTGTGCCCACCTACTGCCATTACATCCACGGAGGACTGGACTTACGTAGGGCGTCCGTGACTGCCTAAAAAAGGCACAGCCAGAAGGACTGCGTTGACAAGTCACGATAGCAAAGTAACAGGCTTAGCTCCGGAGAGGCACTCGAGGGGCGCGACCCCACCGAGAAAAGTATCCGCGCATCTCTGTCGAGCTCAATATGGCTCATGCAGGCTATAATCCAAATCCATGATCAACAAGATCGACAGTAACTAACATCACATCTCTCACTCACTGGCTGGAAATCCTCGACAGTCGGGACCCACCGTCGACTCAGACGACTCCCAAGACTAGTATTGATCTAACACAGCTAGCAGACTCCACTCGACCCCCAGGCACGAGTGTAACATGCATCCCACAACAACCCGACCACTCGGCCCACTATCCGGGCGAGGAACACTCTAAGTTCAGGTGAAAAGAATAAATATGTGGGAGTGTCTAAAGCATAAATAAACTAACCCAAGTTGGAGTTTTCTACTAGTCTGCTTGAAACATGCATCATATGACGATGTGCTATGTCAAAATTCCAATAATAACATTTAATTAAACTGAATAAGAAGGATAGGGAACACTATCAGACATGATCCCAAATATCAACCAATATAAACATCATCTCCCTCAGCATGCTCTCAACTAGCATAGGTGACCACAACCGCCAGATAGCCCATAATCTCCTCTAATAATCAAATAATCATGCAAGTTCTCAAGTTCACTAACTGCCCATAATTCCAATAAGCATTAATTTTTCCAAAGCTTAGAATAATTCTCATGCTTATACCTCAAACATATACTTGGTACATTAACATGCATGCTTGCAATCATATAGAATTAGAGAACCGTCCACCAATTTTGGAGACGAAAGCAACCCACCTGGATGCGCGCGATGATCCGAAGTCCAAATGGGCTGAAACTGAACGTGGGTAATCCTCAAGTTCCCACGATTCCAACGAGCCCAAAAACACCGAAAAAGTCATTCCGGTCACCGAGATATGAGCCAAACACTGCGGTAAGTCCAAAATAAGTAAAAATGACATCATTATCGCACATCTGTCTGCGAACAGTGAAACTTTCACCTGCGAGATGGCTTCCAAAAATTCCAAGAAAAATACGACTGCGATTCTCGCGAAGTGTAGATGTCGATCGAGTCCTCACAGACCAAAATCCGATAACCGAATACTGAAATAAAATTCGAGCAATCTCAGCTGTCCAAAAAAATTCTACAGTAAGGAAGGGGTTCAAAGATGATCCAGAAAACCCACTAAAAACCCAAACTAAGAGAAACGATAAATACGAAAATCGAAGATCTACCTCTCACGAAAAAGCTGCATAGAAATCGGCTAAAAATTCCCTCGGGTCTGTCCAGGAGAACTCACGGATGAAACTGCGATGGAGAAAACCACCGAAAAAGGAAACATCGAAGCGCGCCGAAGCGGGAAAAAATGCCGATATTGGCGGACTCCAAAAATTCCCAAACTTCTACAGAAGGTGGAGGACTAGCAGAGGAACAACCCTGCCAAAATAAGGAGCTCAAAAAGACCTCCAGGTTTGAAAATGGAGAGGGGAAGTGGCTTAAAATAGGCTAAGTGAATCAATTGGCTAAATCACACACATGCTCCACACACGATCCGGCCAAAACCGGAAACAGCGACGCCCACCAATCACGAGGTGCCGCGTGTCCCGCTCCACGCCGTAGCGAAGGAAGGCCGCTCGCGAGGCGCCGTGAGTCCCGCCCTTGCGTACGGGCGGCTGGCCGCGCGTCTCGAATTGCGAGGCGTCGTGTGGCGCACGCGTCGTTGATGCGGTCGTCGCCCGCGTGCACCCCGCCAATTAGCGCAGCTGATTACGGCGAATCACAAGCCGCCACATGGCGGCCTGCGGTGCCGGCTGCGCCCGGTGCACGCCCACGGGCTCGTGGACCGGCTCGCTACGAATTGAGCCCATTTTGCCCAAATAGCCAATTTTCACACCGTTTTCGCGCGCTGAGTCCATTTTTGACGTCCGTTTGACGCACAATGGGCTCGGTACAACATAATATGTGTTTTCTCACCGCCGACCACCCAGTCAAGTCGCACGTGAGAAAAATCGGGACACTCACAGCTTTGGAGACTGGAGGATCTCTTTCGACGAGCGCCTCTTACTAGCAGATCGACAGTGACTGTAGTTAGTTAATTCGGATTCGGTAAAAATTCGGTTCGGATATATACGGATAAAATGTCGTATCATGATTTTAAATTCGTTGAAAAATTCGGTAAAAAAACGGACTCGATAATTATTCGGATACGTGATTTATACGGAAATTATACGTTCACCAATTAAAAATTCAGGATAAAAAATTCGGTTATTAAATTATTATTTTTTTCTAGATTTATACTAGGAGCATAATTAGTTATAATTTTTAAGAATATAAAATAAATAAATACAAAATAAATAGATACAAAATAAAAATAAATAGATACAAAATAAAATAGACTAGGAATGCGTGCTGTGCCTGTGGCCCTGTGCGCCTGTGCTGTAGAGCCTGTGAATAGTGAAGAAAATATTATTTTTTTTCTTGGAAAGTGAAGTTTTTTTTTTTTTTTTTTTTGTTTTTTTCTTGGAAAGTGAAGTGTTGTATTCCTGTCTACAGCAATGTTGGACTTGGACTCTTGGTTAGTGTAGTGTGCACCACATTGATGAAAGTCTTGGACTCTTGGTTTAAAGAGGGTTGGATTAGTTTTTTGAAATTCAAAAAAAAAGTAGTGCCGATTTTTGGAGGAAAAATTCGGAATTTGCGAATTATTCGCGAATAATAATTTTTGGAGAATTTTTTTTCGAACAAAATGGGGGCCTTCCCAGTGAAATATCTCGACCTGCTCTTGTCTGATAGAATGCTAAAAAAGGAGAATTGGAGAGGACACATTGGCAAAATTCATAGTAGGATAGATAGATAACAGGCTAAGTTGCTTTCCAGGGGAGGCAGGCTTATTCTAGTTAACGCAGTTCTATCCAACCTATCTATCTATTTCTTTTCTATGCTCAAAGCTCCAAAATAGGTCACCAAGGCAGTGTTTGGAATGGGTATAAAGGGGGGATATCCCCCTTTATACCCAAACACTTTTGGGATATTCCTCCCAAATGGGGATATCCCCGGTTTGGGGGAGGGATATCCCCCCGCCACCCCCCAAACCCCAGAACCCAACCCCTCTACTCCCCTCTCTCTCTCCCCGTCCCTTCCCAAGGCAGTGCCTTGGGAAGGGGCGTTTCCCTTTTTTTTTTTTTTTCTTTTATGCTTTAGGGTTTTTTTTAAAATAAAAAATTTTAAATTATAAAAAATATTTAAATTTTAAATTTAAATTTATAAATTTTAATTTTTTAAAATTTTATATTTTAGTAAATCTAAAAATTTTATTTTATTTTTAAAAATTATTAATTTTAAAATTTATACAATATTTTATACTTTTTTAAAATTTATATAAATTTATAAATTAAAATTTTTTACTCCTACTTAACATTTTAAAATTAACATTTTTTTTACTCCCACTTAAAATTTTTATAAAAATTAAAATTAATAAGATTAAAATTTGAATAAATTTTAAAATTTTAATTTAAAAAAATTACTAAAAAAAAGAATATTTAATCTTTTACCATAAAAGTCAACCTCTCTATTCCTCCTTATTCTTCAACCTCAATCCAAACACTATTTTACTTATACCAGGTTTAAGCCTCATTCCTAACCAAACACATTTTTACTTTATACCAGGCTTATCCCTTACTTTATACTTATACATGGTATAACTCATTTCGGCTTATCCCCAATCCAAACGATACCCAAGTGTATTCAGGCACTGAGGAGGGATTTTTTCTGGGCCGGGAGCTGAAAAGAAACGGGGAGAGGATGCTTAGTTGGTTTGGAAAAATGTGTGCAGGAGTAGGGAGGCAGGTGATTTGGGTATTTGGACCTAACAACAATGAACGACGCACTCCTCGTGAAATGGTGGTGGAGGTTTCCTCGCTACCGATGCTACATTGGAATAAACTCATTAGATCGTTGTATTACTCGCAAAAGAGGCCGCTGTGGGAAGGGAAGATTCCTTTAGTGCCGGTCTCGCAATAGTAGAGGAATATTCTCAGTACTAGGGAGATCTTCAAAAGAGGAGTGTCATTTGGGCTAGGAGACGAAAAATTGATAATTTTTAGACGGACCGATGGTGCGGAGAGGTGACACTTCAGTCCCATTTCCCTGATGTGTTTATTGAAGTGGCGAATAAAGTGAGCAAAATCGGTGATTGTTTTGATCACAATGGGACTATTCTGAGATGGTTGGGACCAGGAGAGAGAACCGAAAGCGGACGCGTCACTGAACTCAAAGAGGTACTGGAGGTTATTAAGATTGGACAAGAGGTAGAGTGGTTTTAAGATTGGAAAAGAGGTAGAGTGGTTTGGCGCTGGAACGCTAACATACTATTCACCGTTAAGTCCACCTACAGGGTGCTCAACAATGGGGGTTTAAGGGATAATTGCGCCCTGAAAATCTGGACCCTCCGCCTGCCGACTAAAGTCCCAGATTTTTATGTGGCTTGCTCTCAAAAAAGGATTCAAACGGCTGACAATCTCGTAAAAAGAATATGGACGGGAAATTTAATGTGCCTGCTATGCGGCACTAAGCCGGAAACAACGGATCATCTACTTACAAGGTGTGTGTATACACAAGATACATTTCACGGATGGCTCAAAGGATCTGGTTAGCGGGAATGTGAGCGATGACACTAGAACGTCTCGGAGAGATGGATGACTTGGGATGAAGCCAACGAGTTAACAAAAACCTTGTCAGGTTGTCAACAATCTGGTGGGTGGTTTGGTAATAAGGTGATATTCCACAATATTTCGACTAATCCCCAGTTTGCGGTGTCCTGGGTCATTAGATTCAGTAGGGATGTAGGAGGAGACTACGGGTCAGATCAGTGGGTGCACCAGTTGCTTACTTTTTTTTTTTTGGTTAATTGCATATAGATCCTTAAGAATATATCAAATAGTAAATATATCCCTACAAAGTTCAACTTTCCATATTTATCCTTTCAAAAATTTTAAGTTGTTTATATATATATATATATATATATATACCTGTGATTTATTACTGTTAGTTTACTGTTTATTTTTTAACAGAATATATATAAAATGCTATTTTTAATTCTTTCAATTATGTCTCTCTAACTGTTAAAATAATGCAAAATATATACAAGGGTAAAAAAATAAATTTCTCTTACTAACTAATCAAGATTAAGTATTTAATCTATAATTTTTCTAACGAATATTAATGATAGAGATATATATTGATGGTAGGGATATATATGAAGAATTTAGGACTTTTGAAAGAATAAATATAAAAAATTAAACTTTATAAAAATATATTTGTTATTGAATATATTTTCACAAATATATATGTAATTAATTTTTTTTTTTTTTTCTCGAAAGATGGTGCTGTTTTATTACTGTGGCCACATTTACTTTCTAAATAAATGAAACACAAGCGTGTTAATTTTTTTTTAAAAAAAGTCATTACGTAGCAATCATAAAAGGCATATAAATCTTAAAAATATATTTTTCAAAAAATATATTTTGGATTCTAGAAGAGAAATGCTACTTGTTCTGTTGTACACCCAAAATTCACACGTGGACTGCAGGAAAAAAACTATTTCTGCACGTGGTCTACCACGTCGGCCGTAGACGTATGAAGAGCCCTATATGTCATTTGAAATAAACCCTCTTAAATTTTTTATTAAATTAGATTATTTTATTAGTTATAAAACTATTTAATTTGTCTAATTTTATTTAGTAAAAAATAATTAATGTTCTTGAATTCGATAAATTTTTAAATTTTTTTTACTTAAATCATTGAATTTTTTTTAAAAAAATTGAGGCTGCTTCAGTTTATAAAGAAAATAGGCGGATTCAAAGTTGCAGTGGATGGACGGTGGATGTTTTTTGCGGTCCACAGATCATGTGATGAATCCGGTCAATGTAACAATTTTTCGTACTGTGGAATAATCTATAAGTATAAAGCATTCCCACAAAGAAGTTCCCTGTTCGGTGGTTCCTTTTCGCTCAATCTCTCCTCAAAAAAAAATACAAAAGAAAAAAAAAAAACGAGGAGAGAGAGAGAGAGAGAGAGAGGGAGAGATCAATGGAAACCCTATTCATCTTCCGATGCCCTCCTCACTCTCCTCCCCTCTCTCCGCCCCACCGCGGCGGCGCCCGCCGCCTCTCTCCCCCTCATCCTCCTCCGCCACCGGCGCCGCCGCGTGGGGCCCACATCGCCGGCTCCCTCCGTCCTCGCGATGCGTCGGCATGGCTGGGCCCCTGCGGGAGCCCGCGCGCCCACCGCCGTTGCGAGGAACGGGGCCTCTCATGACCAACTCCGCAGGGGTGAGTCCGCCCTTCGATCCACTCGCACCTCTTCTCTCTGTTTCCTCGCTCGCGGATCGATCCTGGCGTGGAAAACATCGATTTGGTGAAGAGATCGCGCGAATTGATCGTATTTTAGTCTTAAAAACTAGGGTTTATTGCTAATTTGAAATAGTCCACTTGTAGGAAGTGTTTTGATCTCTGAAACCACCACCTGCAATGGTTTTCTCACGTCGATGTTCGAAGTTTTGATCTAATTATGGTGCTTTATTGTATTTGCTTATTTTGGGAGTCATAGAGAAACTTTGTTATAGATGAGATTGTAAAGTTTCCTACTTTTTCTAGATAGAGGACTAATGATAGTACCTAGTGAAGATATCTGCACATTGCAGCAGGTAGATGTTGTTGAATAAATCAAATTTAATAAAAATGATCAATCAAAATTTATAAAATAAGAATTCAATTATGGATAATATTCCTTCTTCATTTCTCCGAATTCGTAACTTATGCTTCCTAAATTTTCTAACCTTTCGATTCCCTAATTATAATTGATAAAATATTTAATTAAATTTTATTAGATGAAGAAAGAAGGTGTGGGGCGATGAGGAAACCTAAGGTAGGAAAGAAGAGGGGACAAACGGTAGGAAAGAAGAAGGGGAGATGAGGGGACACAAAAAAAATCCAAGGTTTATCCGGGTGTAGAAAAATTTGCCATGTGGCAAAAAATATTGGGAATTCATATAGTTTAATAGATAAGCTCTAGTTCTCCTCAGCCTCGAGGTTTGCCACCCTGCTACGTTAGTTGCCCTATATAACCTATACTATCATGGTAGATTGTGATGATAAGGTAAAAAGGAAAAAAAAAAAAAGTAATGGAGCAGGAAGATGCAAAACAAGTACTTACATCGATGGACTAATTTTTTTTTTGCAAGCATTATAAGGAATTGAGGAGATTCTTCGAATATTTGGGGTCCTTGAAATCGATAATTGCTATACTTTGTCGGGTGTACTGTTGTCCATGCAAGGTTCATCTCAAACTGGTTTCTTGAACTTGTGTATAATTCTAAGTTTTATATCGTAGTTCTGGCTCAAAACTCTCATTTGATGATTATGTTTTAATGTAAGTTTAGACAACGGATATTTCTCTGATCATTTTATTGTTTCGTGTGTGCTCAGTAATGTGTATTAGTTTGTGAAACTCCTGGATGATCTTAAGCTTTCCTTTTGATGATACTTGTTATTGGTTTTGCAGCAAAGCAATGGGGTCTATACAGTTGGTGATTTTATGACTAAAAGGGAAGATCTACATGTAGTGAAGCCAACAACTACTGTTGATGAAGGTACTTGATCAATTTCTGTGTTGTCTTGGTTGTTTTTTGTTGTCACTAATTGATAAATTTGTAATGTTTTCAACAGCACTGGAGATGCTTGTGCAGAATAGGGTCACCGGCTTTCCTGTTATTGATGATGATTGGAATTGGTGTGAACTCTTTTCTCTTTTTTGCGTAGCTCTGTTTATGTGGGTTGTCATTTACATTCTTCTTTTGAGTACTACAGTCGGACTCAATTTCATTACCTCATGGTTTCCAACTTGCCATATGGTTTTATGGGAGCCTTTGAATAGAAGTCCTGTGAAG
>JAQNDB010003581.1:0-28553 GCA_029204045.2 Tillandsia leiboldiana
CGAGTGCCCCCGGAAGCCGGGCGTCACTAGACCCCCGGCACCGAGACCTGATGACCTACGCCTGACGGACTCTTCTGCCACCGAGTCCCCACCCCGCCACGCCGAACGTGGCTAGCCCAGAGGTTGTGGACGGACCTCCCCAGCCGCCCCGGGGAGCAGTGATGCAGAATCCTAGAAACGGGAATCACAGGTATATTTTTTTTCCTTTACCTCTTTTTGGTTAGGCCTCGACTTTCATCTTCCGTTTTTGTCTTTTTCTTTCTCCGTGTACTGTGCGGTTGTGCCCGGGGGTGGGGGGGGGTTTATGGGTTCGGAGTGGGGTCACTCCACTAGTCCGTCTTAGGAGTTGTGAACGCCATGTCACGGGGAGGGAAGGCGGGTCGGGCGCCAGGTAGGAACCCCTTACAAATGGTTCTAAAAAGAGAACCCTACCTAGTTTGTTGGTCGGTTCAAACCCCCGGTGGGGGAAACTTCGCGGGAGTGCTCCCTACAGCGACTGTAGCGGACGAGGTGTTACCACCCCCCGACGATGGCATTAGAGGCAGTGGTCTTCGTCCTGAAGTTATGGAGACACTATCTCTTTGGTGTCCATTGTAACATCTCCTTAGATCACCAGAGTCTTAAATACCTATTCACCCAAAAGGAACTAAACCTGCGGCAGAGGCGGGGGCTTGAGTTACTGAAGGATTACGACCTAACAATCCAATACCACCCCGGGAAAGCAAACGTGGTAGCGGACGCTCTGAGCAGGAAGGGGCGATTGGAGGGAGGATCAGTAGGTGCGATAACTGAGCAGAGCAGCTTGATCGCGGAATTCTCACGACTAGGGTTGGAAGTAGTGCCAGCAGGCACGGTTGCGCAACTTCTAACTTTGGTGGTCAAGCCAACACTGCACGAGAAGATTCGAGAGGGACAGCAGGCGGACTCGCACTTACAGCTCGTAAGAGACAACATCTCACCGGATCAGGAAGGTGACTTTTCAGTGGAAGGCGACGGCACTCTACGGTTCCGTGGGCGGATTTTTGTGCCGGATACCCCGGAATTGAAGAAGGAAATCCTGTCTGAGGCACACAGCGCCCCTTATGCAGCGCATCCAGGAGGCACAAAGATGTACAGGGACCTCAAGCAGACCTTCTGGTGGCCCAAGATGAAGAGGGATGTGACAAGATAGGTAGCTCATTGCCTGGTGTGTCAACAAATAAAGGCGGAACATCAACGGCCGGCGGGAAAGTTACAACCCTTACCGGTACCGGAGTGGAAGTGGGATCATATCACCATGGACTTTGTCACCGAGTTCCCACGTTCACAGCAAGGACATGACTCAATATGGGTTGTGGTGGACCGGCTAACCAAGTCAGCGCACTTTCTGCTGATTCACACAACCTGGACCAGAGAGCGGTTGGCTCAAGTCTACCTCAGCGAGATTGTGAGACAGCATGGAGTACCGACATTGATCACATCAGACAGAGACACGTGTTTCGTCTCTAAGTTTTGGCAGAGTCTACAACGAGCCTTGGGGACTAAATTGCAGTTCAGCACAGCCTTCCACCCTCAGACAGACGGGCAGTCGGAGCGAGTGATACAGACGCTAGAGGACCTGCTTCGGGCCTGTGTACTCGATTGGGGAGTCGGTTGGGAGCGTTACCTACCACTTGTAGAATTCTCTTACAACAATAGCCACCAGGCCAGCATCCTGATGGCACCCTACGAAGCTTTATACGGGAGACGCTGCCGATCCCCGATCTGTTGGGACGACTTGGGAGAACGGAAGTTCTTGGGACCCGACTTGGTGGAAGAAACAGAAGAGAAGGTGCGCCTTATCAGACAGCGCTTACTAACCGCCCAGAGTCGACAAAAGAGCTACGCGGATCGGAGACGCCGCGACTTAGAGTTCCAAGTGGGAGAACACGTGTTTTTGCAGGTCTCGCCGTCCAGGGGAATCAAGCGATTCGGGTTAAAAGGCAAGCTGAGCCCGCGGTTTGTGGGGCCATTCGAGATCCTGGAGCGGATTGGCCCAGTGGCTTACCGCCTTGCCCTACCACCGAACCTCAACCGGATTCATGACGTGTTCCACGTTTCGATGCTCAAGAAATACCTCCCTGACCCGTCGCATGTCCTGGACGTCTCGACACTCGAACTAAAGGAGGACCTAAGCTTCGAGGAAACCCCAATGCGAATACTAGCAAGAGAAAGCAAGACGCTTCGAAACCGAGTCATCCCCTATGTGAAGGTGCACTGGAACAACCATGAGGAGCGGGAAGCGACGTGGGAACTGGAATCGAAGATGAGGGAGGGCTACCCCTATCTCTTCACCGCGAACCAGGATTGAGTTTCGAGGACGAAACTCGTTTTATGAGGTGAGTGATGTAGTAGCCGCTGGTTTAAAATGTTTTTGGGTCTACTTTTGGTTTCTTAATTTCGCAATTCGTTTCGGGGGGGGGGGGGGGGGGGGGGGCGGAAGGTGATCGAATAATTCCTTGTTTCCGGACAGACCGTCGGGGCTCGCGGGTATTTTTAGTTCATAAAGCTCGCGAAACGGAGAACGGCGGCGCAATCGGTTTTGAATTCCGACGCCGGAATCTCCCGGAATAAATTCCGGAAGGTGGCTAGCGGTTCAGGTGGTCAGCGCAGTTTTTTTTAGGCAAACCGGACCCTGGTCCGCACCCGAATTATTATTACCCGCTTTTGATTTGAAATGAGTTCATTCCCATTCCCCATTCTAACCGCTCCCGCCACCCTAACCGCTCCCGCCTTTTCCCTATCGTGCAACTTCCCACAACTCCCCTGCGTACGAAACCCCAAGTGCAACGAGAACCCACTTCCCCAACCTTTCAGTTTCCCAACCGAACCTTACTGTTTCCCAACCGGTCGAGTGGAGAAGCAAGGCGGAGCGGGTGAGGAGAGGGAAGATCGCCGGCATACCCTTCGTTACCGGGCACGCAAGAACAGGACGATCATCCCCTAGATCAACCCTAGCCGACGAAACCAAGGTGAGCATAGGTTAGGGTTCTTGATTTGGGCTTTTCTTGGTTCTCTTAGGTAAAAGGGAGGAGGGGAGTCGGCACCGTCACCGGAGCCGGCACGCACGGAGCCACGCATGCGGGCGGCGCCGCAAGCGGGCGGCGCCGCATGAGGGCGGCACCGCATGCGGGCAGAGCCGCATGCGGGCGGCGCCGCATGCCCCCGCATGCGGGCAGAGCCGCATGCGGGCGGCGCTGCACGCGCCCGCATGCGGGCAGCGCCGCGTGCGGGCGGCACCGCATGCGGGCGGCGCCGCATGCCCCCGCATGCGGGCAGCGCCGCATGCGGGCGGCGCTACACGCGCCCGCATGCGGGCAACACCGCATGCGGGCAGCGCCGCGCGCACCCACAAGTGGGCAGCGCCGCATGGGGGTGACGCCGCATGCGGACGGCGCCGCACGCAGGTAGTACGCCGCCCAGCCGCACGGGGCCGGGCGCGTACGTGTTCGAATTGTGCGCAAGGTGGGGGGGGGGCGCCGGGTGTTGTAGTCTTTAATCTTGCGGAGTCTTGAATTTCTGACTCCTGTATGACAGGTTCTTGTAGGTCCGGGCGGGCACCCGAGACACGGGAGAACCTAGCATCGGTTAGGAGCGCGACAACGAAAAGGTGGGTTTTCGGTCGAGGCTTAGTATAGTGTTAGTATTCCGAAAGGGATTTTTATTAAATGTTAATCGGTACTAACGCTGATGGTTTCTATGATGTACTATATTACCCCGTGTCTTGGTTTCTTATGCTCGAGTTGCGACACGCGCACCCGCGGTCTGGCCACCGCAAAGGGTGCTCTTTTCCAGAAAGGCGGTCTCCGACCCGTGTTACCCACGAGGGGATGTAGTGGGGCCCCCGTAGGTGTGGGGTTCGAGGCACCAAGGTGTGAGCGGTGCGACCTGTCGGGATTGGTGCCCGATGAGGTCAGGTGTGCGACCTGCCGGGATTGGTGCCCGACGAGGTCAGGTGTTACAGGTGTTACCGGGGTTACAGGTGTCACAGGTGGTACAGGTGGTTGCGAGTTACCGTTATGAGTAGAGTGGTTGCTCCAGCTAGTCTTACTTTTGTGGCTTGGTATTACTTTACTGCTTTAGTATTGTTATCATGATAGTGTCGCTGACTACCCACTCTATGACAGGTACCTCCAGGGGGTAGAGGTAGGCGACAGTGAGGCCGAGGTGGGAGCAGTCGGGCTGTGGGAGCCCTAGTATGCTATTTTCTTTACTTTCTCTACATTTCATTTGGTATTGTAGGTTACTGCGTGGTTCTCGATACCCTTGTGGGGTCGTGTGGATGTTGATTACTTTCGTTCTGGTTATGCACTACTGTTTCCTTTATTGTTCCCGTTTGGCCGTTTTCTAAACAAACCAACTAGAAAACAAAAGAAAAAGGACTTCGAAAACCGTTTTCAAAAGTCTAGGGTCGGGTGGGCCCGTTTTCCAAACCCTGTGGATTTATGCCGTTTTCCAATCTGTTTTCAAAACCTAAGGCCGTGTGGGCCTGTTTTCAAAACGGTGAGTTTATACTTTCAACTTGACTGGCCATGGGTATTGTTTAGTCTTCATGCACTGTAATATCCGCTGGTTTAAAATACTGTGGTTCCGTTCTTGGGACTACTTTTGGGTTCTCTATTTCGCGCTTCGTTTCGGGGGTCCGGGAGGGGGGACTAATAATTCTTTGTTTCTGGACAGATCGTCGGGGCTCGCGAGTATTTTTAGTCAATAAAGCTCGCGAAACGGAGACCGCCGGCGAAATCGGTTATGGATTCCGACTCCGGAATCTCCCGGAATAAATTCCAGAAGGTGGCGGTTGGTTCTGGCGACCAACGCGGGGTACCAGGCAGACCGGAACCCGGTTCGAACCCGACCTTTTGGTTTTGGTTTATTTTGACTTGAAACGGGTTCATTTCCTTTCCCCTTTTCTGATCGCTCGGACTTATATCTATCTCAACTCCCCTCACTCTAGGGTACGACACCCGAGCGCGGACGAGGAGCAGACCTTTTTTTTTCCCCCCCAACCGTACCCTCTTCCTCACCGATCGTGCGGAGGATCCAAGCGGCGAGACCAAGGAAGGATAGGGAGACGACCTCACATCCCTTGTAGCCGAACTCGCGGGATCGGATCACCCTTCCCTGCGGCAACCGAGGTGAGCACGTTAGGGTTTTATTTTCTTGCTTTTCGGTACGAGGTTTTCCTTTGTTCGTCGGTGTTGCGGGCTATACGGGATGTCGAACGGGAGGCCGCCGCTGCCGTTGTTAAACGGGAGGCTGCCGCCGCCGTTGTCGTGTCCACGGGGTCGTCACCGCAGTCGCCGGGGTCCCGGGATCGCGATCGGAGCCAAAAAAGGGGGGGGGGCCGTACTGTTCCTAGGGCAAACCCCTGGCCGCGGTCCACCGCGCCGGCGTGCACCCGGCGCACGTGTCCGCGGCCCGGGACCGCGAACCCGGCGCACGGAAGGGTGCGCCAGGCCGCGCGGTCCACCGGGCCGGCGGGCACCCGGCACACGCCCCAGCGGCCTGGGACCGCAGACCCGGCGCACGGGTGGGTGCACCAGGCCGCACGGTGCACGACATCAGTCGTGCACCCGGTGCTCGTCGCGCAGCGGGGGAGGCGATGAACCGGGTGCGCGCCTTCACCCGTGCGCGGCCCGGCCCAAGCCGCGGCGGTCCACCGCCTACAGCGTGCTCCCGGCCCGCGCCGCGGCCGCCTGCTGCCGTGAACCCGGTCCACGCCTGGTTTCGTGCACCAGGGTTCAGAAAAGGAGTCCAGGAGCTCCGTTTGTGGCCCGTTTTGTAGAGTTATTATAGGATCCACAAGGATCTAAATAGGTACTATCAAACAACTAGAGGGGGGGTGAATAGGTGTAATACTTAAAAACTCAATCTCAGTGCAAAATAAAAACCAATGCGGAAAATAAAAACAGCACACCGAGATTTACGTGGAAACTCCAATCCAGGAGAAAAACCACGGGACCAACACGCAATAACAATCCACTAAGAATAGAAGAATAACAAGGTGATTACCGACTCCACGGACTCAAACCCCTCCTTCAGCTTCTTCGGACCTTGCGCTGACCGGTTGGATATCCACGCAATAACAATCCCTAAGAAAAGAAGAATAACAAGGTGATTACCGTCTCCACGGATTTAACCCCTCCTTCAATTTCTTGGACCTCGCGCTCCACCGTTTTGCCCGTCCACTGCTCACGTTCGAATCCACGAACGCACGCTTCGAATCCACGAAACGCCTTTAGCACACCGAATCCACGATGCCACGTCGAATCCACGACGCAAACTCAGTCGATAAGAATATTGACTTCGATGGTGATCCTTTGCTTAGATTCTCATGAGGAACCGTAGAAGAAATCTCTAAGCAAAGATTAGATCAATTCGACAAAAGATATGTTCTTGAAAGAACCATCGAATTGACCTAAAAGAGGCTATAAAGAAGATCGATAAAAACCTAGCCTCTAGGGTTGCTCTCAAGTGTTTTAGAAATTGATCGGCCGTAGCTCCCCCGTTTTTGAGAAACCCTAAGTGTCTATTTATAGTTTAGAAACCTTTGGAAAGAGATAAGAATCAAAAACTTACCTTATCTGGAAATTTTCAGGACGGCGATCCGGATCGGATTTACTGCGATCCGGATCGTCGTAACGAGATTGACGATTCCAGAAAACCAAGGGTTCGGGATCCGGATCGCATTGCCCGATCCGGATCGTTCATACAAATCAGAAAACTTAACATTCGGGATCCGGATCGGAAATTGCATGGATCCGGATTGAAGTCTTGTATGAAGCAACAACCTTCGGGATCCGGATCGTTGGCCCTGATCCGGATCCTGAACATGTCCGAACACCAGTTTTTGATTATTATGAAATTAAAAATTCTTCCAACTGTTTCTATACTATAAGAAAGTATTCGGATCACCAAAATTATTTAGTTAACCATACCTGATCCTTTTGAATACTTTCTTCTTGAGATTGATGTAACTGATCCACAATTCTTCAACTTCAATCTTCAAGATTCAAGACACTGAGTGTCAACTTGAGCTCTTGTTGAATCTTCTCTAAGTCTTTGATTGCTGATTGACAATTTGATCCCTTTAAGACTCCGACTCAACTCACTGACTTGACTCACGAAATATGCCAATACCAAAATGCCGTAACAATCTCCCCCTTTGGCAATTTCGTGACAAAACCCAAAAATACATAAAAGCGCTCAAGTCACTTATCTTAAACCAAAAATCGAAATTCAATGTTATCACCAAAACATTGATTTTCTTTGCGTGAAAGATCCAATAAATACAAAATTACATTTGAACCAAACAGTCCTAGAACATACTCTATGACTTAGGACTTGGAGTCTTAAAGTGATGTAATTCCTGCAAAACAAAACTCCAAACAAAATCAAACGTCAGTCGTTAGAAATTAAAATCCTACATTTGATTCATCCTTTTGGTTCTTTTGTTTTTCCCAGCTCTTTCAACCTTTCTTTGTCTCCCCCTATCTTGAGCATCTCTAACATGTTCTCCATGTTCTTGAGCATCTATGTTCTCCCCCTTTGTGGTACGATCATCATTTTCCGTTCTCCCCCATTTTTCCATTTTCGTTTCGTTTGTCCTCTCTTGATGATCTCATCTCCGTCATTTCTCTTCTCCCCCTTTTTGTCACAAATTGTCAAACCGTGAACATACTAGACAAAAGGAAATTACTAACAAAATTAGTTCATGGAGAAAGAGAGATAAAAGCTCAGTTCTGGTATATATAACAAAAATGCAGATTGCGTACCGGTACCAGAAAGCAAAAATTAAATAATTTCTTGAAACAAATCCAGATTTTAGAATCTTTTCAAATACCGATTTGTATTCCATCAAGAAATCAATTTAAGTGCTTTAAACAGTGAATTCACACAGATGTCATTCAATCCAATTAATTTCACAAAATTAAAAGGATTTACTCCAAAATCATGAAAAATAAAGGTAAAACATTATAAACCGTTTTTCATGTTATATTCATCAAACACAAGTCATCAAAAATAATCTTGAGATCCAAACTGTATCAAGATGTAACGGATTTACAAAGATGACTTACAGAGATTTCCAAATGACATCAATTTGATTTCATACCCTTTCAAATTGAGATAAGCACTAAAATACCTAAGGGTGGCTCTTTGAGCATCTTTCAACTATTCCACCTTATACCAACCAGGAGATTGTTCAAAATATAAGAGTTTTGCATATAAATCTCCAAATGCTTCAACTAAAGATTTTCTCATAAAATACTATCAAGCATACATAACATGTGGTAGCTTCACACACAAACCGGACGACCGGGGTGGCAGCTCTTTCCAGCATGTGGTGGTAGTTTTCACACTCCTTTCGGATGTAACTCTTTCCACATCTTTCATAATTCAATTATTTACCCTTGTAAGAAGGCAATCTCTTACGTGAAAGAATTAAATCCCAAATTTTAGTCAATCGGTTGTCTCATGTTTATCACAAAGAATTCACACAACCGAGATAGATTAAGCATCTAAAGATCACACATGATTTCTAAAATTTGATGCTTATAATATCAAAAACTCCTATAATGAAGTATCTTCAAGATTATGATTATGGAGTAAAGTTGATAATCCATATAAAATTAAATTGGAGTGATTGAAAGTGAAAGCCCTTTTTATTCAATGCACTTGTTCATTAAAAACCCTTTTGTTCAAAAACAAAGTATAAAAACGAAGAGCATTGAAAAACATGTAATGCAAAGATTAAGAAAGATATGAAGGGAAAACCAATCAAAGCATTACATACAGTCATAAGCTATTTAGAACTTAAGACAAGGAAAGATATCACCTTTCCGAATCCAAAATCGCTGGATTTTGGGTTGTCTTGATTCGTTGTGGCCGGGGGTTGTCCGCTTTGACTGTTGATCCACCTTAGGTCTTTGCCTCGCAGTGATCCACTTGTATGATTGATGATGTGGCTCGGACCTTTGGTGGGTTGAGTGAACTCCTTTGACTTGATGTGTCTTTTGATTCCGTTGAGTTCGCTCCGTAGATGAAGTTGCCGAAGAATTTTTCTTTCTCTTTTTCGGGCAATCCTTCACCAAATGTCCTTCAAGTCCACATAGGTGACAAGTTCTTCCTTTCAATTTAGTTGTGGAACTTGAAGCCTTCACAGTTTGGTTCTTTTTAAATCCCAAACCAACCTTGCTTGTTTGACCTAATCCGGACATACAATCTAGTTTCTTGGAACCGGTTGAAAGCCTTTGTATGTCGGATTTAAGTTGATGAACTTGCTTGGTCAATGCTTGATTGGTGACATGAATTTCCTCAAACTGCTTTTCAAGAAAATCAATCTTGTTAATATGGGAATTAACGACCGTTTCTGATTGATTTATCTTTTCTTGGAGGATTTTATTATTATCCAATAAAAGCTCTCGTTCCTCCTCGAGATCATGAAGTTTGATCTTTAAAGCATGATTGTCGTCTTGACCTTCAAGTCGTTGCTTTCTCAACTTCTTGATATGTTTGGCCATCTTCTTAGATTCCGTAAGAAGTTGTTGATATGCCTCAACGAGTTCTTCCTCGTCCGACTCCCCCTCACTTGATGACTCTCCGCCGGTTGTCGATGTTTCATACAAAATCAAAGGAGTAGAGTCAGTGACTAAAGATGATAAACAATTATTAGAAGAGGGAAAATGAGAGGCATGAGAAGCAACGATCTTTTCCTCTTTACTTGAGGTCGATTCATTAGAAGTAGAATCGTCCCAAGTTCTCGCTTGCAAAGCCTTCTTTTTATATGATTTCGGAGAAGGACAATCCGTTGAAAAATGGCCGTAGCCTTTGCATCGATAGCATTGGATTTCCCCTTCGAAATCATATTTTTCTTTTTCTTTAGAAGGTTTTGCAACGCCTTTGAGGTAAGAGGATTTAGAACCCGATGATCCTTTAGATGGTTTCGTGGATGAAGATCCATCGGTTCGATTCTTCCAAAATTTCCGACGAAATTTCTTTACGATCCGCGCCAATTGTTCTTCAAAATCGGCAAAAGAGATTTCATCGTCGGAACTTGATTCGCTATCTTCTTCCTTTGTTGATTTGAATGCAATACCTGTAAGCTTAGAAGAAGACTTGGAAGAAACTTGATTAGTAGGAAAAGTCATTTCATAAGTTTGCAAAGCACCTACTAATTCCTCTACTCTCATCTCATCCGGATGACTAACGGTTTCAATGGCGGTAACCTTTGCCCTAAACCGTTCCGGAAGAGTCCGAAGTGTCTTTCTTACAATTTTCGACTCCGGGATCTTTTCTCCTAAATTAGCACATGTATTTATTACATCTTGAAGTCTAGTGTAATAATCTGTAAACAATTCATGCTCTTCCATATGTATAGAGTCAAATTGACTTGTAAGCATCTGGAGCTTTTGAATTTTTACAAGATTAGTACCCTCATGTGTAATTTTGAGAATATCCCAAATTTCCTTCGCGGTTTCACACGCGGAAATTCTTGTGAACTCAGTCGAGGAAAGAGAATTAAATAAAGCGTTCATACCTTTCCCATTGTAAGAAGATCTTTCAAATTCCTCTTTGGACCATCTAGAGCGAGGTTTTGGGGTAGTAGAATTTCCTACTTCCTCAACAGGATGCACCCAACCGTATTCCACGGATTGCCATACCCGCTCATCAATTGCGATGAGAAAAGCTCTCATCCGCACTTTCCAATAAGCATAATTAGTCCCATCAAAAAGAGGAGGTCTATAAATATTACCACTTTCACCCAACATGATAGATAAACCTAAAACCCGCTCTGATACCAATTGTAGAGTTATTATAGGATCCACAAGGATCTAAATAGGTACTATCAAACAACTAGAGGGGGGGTGAATAGGTGTAATACTTAAAAACTCAATCTCAGTGCAAAATAAAAACCAATGCGAAAAATAAAAACAGCACACCGAGATTTACGTGGAAACTCCAATCCAGGAGAAAAACCACGGGACCAACACGCAATAACAATCCACTAAGAATAGAAGAATAACAAGGTGATTACCGACTCCACGGACTCAAACCCCTCCTTCAGCTTCTTCGGACCTTGCGCTGACCGGTTGGATATCCACGCAATAACAATCCCTAAGAAAAGAAGAATAACAAGGTGATTACCGTCTCCACGGATTTAACCCCTCCTTCAATTTCTTGGACCTCGCGCTCCACCGTTTTGCCCGTCCACTGCTCACGTTCGAATCCACGAACGCACGCTTCGAATCCACGAAACGCCTTTAGCACACCGAATCCACGATGCCACGTCGAATCCACGACGCAAACTCAGTCGATAAGAATATTGACTTCGATGGTGATCCTTTGCTTAGATTCTCATGAGGAACCGTAGAAGAAATCTCTAAGCAAAGATTAGATCAATTCGACAAAAGATATGTTCTTGAAAGAACCATCGAATTGACCTAAAAGAGGCTATAAAGAAGATCGATAAAAACCTAGCCTCTAGGGTTGCTCTCAAGTGTTTTAGAAATTGATCGGCCGTAGCTCCCCCGTTTTTGAGAAACCCTAAGTGTCTATTTATAGTTTAGAAACCTTTGGAAAGAGATAAGAATCAAAAACTTACCTTATCTGGAAATTTTCAGGACGGCGATCCGGATCGGATTTACTGCGATCCGGATCGTCGTAACGAGATTGACGATTCCAGAAAACCAAGGGTTCGGGATCCGGATCGCATTGCCCGATCCGGATCGTTCATACAAATCAGAAAACTTAACATTCGGGATCCGGATCGGAAATTGCATGGATCCGGATTGAAGTCTTGTATGAAGCAACAACCTTCGGGATCCGGATCGTTGGCCCTGATCCGGATCCTGAACATGTCCGAACACCAGTTTTTGATTATTATGAAATTAAAAATTCTTCCAACTGTTTCTATACTATAAGAAAGTATTCGGATCACCAAAATTATTTAGTTAACCATACCTGATCCTTTTGAATACTTTCTTCTTGAGATTGATGTAACTGATCCACAATTCTTCAACTTCAATCTTCAAGATTCAAGACACTGAGTGTCAACTTGAGCTCTTGTTGAATCTTCTCTAAGTCTTTGATTGCTGATTGACAATTTGATCCCTTTAAGACTCCGACTCAACTCACTGACTTGACTCACGAAATATGCCAATACCAAAATGCCGTAACACGTTTCGCCCCGTTTTTTGAGTGTTTTTAACCACGACGATGGTTTTTAACAAATAACTTTTATTATAGCTGTTCGGGCGCACGGCGAGGGTACTTCTTTTTGTTGGAGCTCCCGCACGTTTTCTCCTTCGTGTTTAAGGTGGGTTCCTTTGAGACCAAGTATAGACTCGGTATTCTGTGTTAGTCGTTTAACTGCATATTTGTATTACTAATGCTGACGGTCTCTATGTTTGCGATATTATCCTGTATTTCGGGTTTTTGTGCTCGTGGTTGTGACACGCGCACCCGCGGTCTGGCCACCGCAAAGGGTGCTCTTTTTCGGGAAAGCGGTCTTCGACCCGTGTTAACCCACAAGGTGAAGTGGTGGGGGCCCCCGTAGGTGTGGGGTTTGAGGCATCAAAAGGTGGGGGAAAAAGGTGCGACCTGTCGGGACAGGTGTCCGACGAGGTCAGGTGCCCCAAGGTGTGAGCGGTGCGATCCGTCGGGATAGGTGCCCGACGAGATCAAGGTGTATAGGTGTTACAGGCATTACAGATGTTGCAGGTGTTACATGTGTTCGCGTGTCACTCTTCCAGTGAGTCGAGTGGTTGCTCCGGATAGTTTTACTGTTGGGATTGGCTTCCTTTCCTGCCTATTATTATTATCGCATGTCGCTGACTACCCACTCCGTGACAGGTTCTTCCAGGGGTGAGCGGTAGACGGCGGTGAGGTCGAGACGGGAGTGGTCGGGCTGTGAGGAGCCCTAGTCTGTATCTCCTTTTACCTTTTTCCTTGCATTTCATTTGGTACTGTAGACTACGGTGTGGTTCGCGATACCCTTGTGGGGTCGGTGTGGATGTTGATTCCCGGTGTTCCGGATTTGATATTATGTTTCTTTTATTCGCCCGTTTGGCCGTTTTTCCAAAACAAAGTAACTAGAAAAGAAAAAGGAACTTCGAAAACTATCTTTCAAAAATATGGGGTCGTGTGGGCCCGCTTTTTCAAACCCTGTGGTTTTATGAGATTTCTAAACCGTTTTCAAAACCTCGGGTCGTGTGGACCTGTTTCCAAACCCTGTGGATTTATGGCATCTTTCCAAACCGTTTTCAAAACCTCGGGTCGTGTGGGCCTGTTTTCAAAACTGTGAGTTTATCCTTTCAACTTGATTGGCGGCGGGCACTCTGTTTAGTTTACATTGTTGATTGAATACTCGAACCGTTGTGATTAACTGAATGCTTGAATTGAGATATTGTAATAGCCGCGACGCCGTGCATATACAGAGGAGACTCTGCCCGATTTTCGAGTAAATCTGTATATGCGGCGGGTCTGGGCACGTGCCGGGGAAGACTGAATTTCAAAAAAAATTTTAAGGGACTCAATCAAACAACTCTTTCTTTTCCGCTGAGCGAGACCCCCGGGGCGTGACAGATTAAGATGGTATCAGAGAGGTTTTCTTTTAATCACAACAGTGAAGGTCCAACATCCACGGTAATACCACACGTAGCTTCGAGTAAATGAAATGTGTAGGACATAGGGGTGTAGGACGTGAGTGATCGGGGGAGGGAAGGGGGAATTGTGTAGTTTCTTCTCTCTCGATACAGGGACGTTCTAGCAGGGTCTAGGACTGATGTTTGTTTTTGGTGGTATGTGTGTACAGACAATGGTTCGAACCAGAGCGTCGGCCGGGGACGAAGGGACGGATGCGACGGCATCGGTGGCCGCTGAGAACCAACTCTTGCGGCAGCAACTGCAAGAGATGGCGGGAAATCTGGCGACGCTCACCGATCATGTGCGTCAGTTGACGCAGCGGCTTCCGGCCGTGACGGCGACGGTCGCACCGGGCCCCCCTCAGGGGCCAGCCGCGCCAGCAGCAGCGCCGCAAGTGACGGGGACTGGGGCAGGAATGGCCCCTCCTTCGATAGCAGTGACCGGGACAGCGCCAGCCCAGGCGACGACGCCTGTAGCAGCACCCCCAGCAGCGTCCATGGCACCAGCTCCGGGGGCCCTTGGCGGGGGTACCTCGGGGGAGACATTGGTGGCACCCGTTCCTGTTGTGGCCGCCGCTGCCGCGGGGGAGGGGGCAGCTACACTAACAGAGCAGGAGCGGGTACGAGCCAACCTGGCGGATTTCAAGAAATATGATCCACCCGTGTTCGAGGGAGAAACGACCGACCCTTGGGTCGTCGAGGATTGGGTCGGATCGATGGAAAAGCTTTTTGAAGATTTGCTCATGGAGGACGGTGAGCGAGTCCCCCTAGCGGTGCACTGCCTGGGGGGAAATGCCCGTTTATGGTGGAAGACGGTGCGCCCCGACCCAACCAAGGGCACCGTGCTGCCATCATGGACGACGTTTAAGCAGGAGCTGTTTGGGGCTTTCTTTACCAACAGCGTCAAAAAGAAACTGGAGGACGACTTAAATCACATCCAGCAGGGGAGCAAGACGGTCATGGAATATCAGCGCGGCTTTGTGCGATTGGTGAACTGCGTCCCTTTCGTCATAAGGGACGAAGCCCACAAGGCGCAACTTTTCGTGGATGGATTACGGAGTGATATCTTCCAGGTGGTACAGGCGGCCGATTTGCACACGTTCCAACAAGTCGTCGACCGGGCCACGGTGGTCGAGCGCGGGTTCGCAGTTACACGCGCCAAGAGGGAGGCCCCGGTACGGCACGAGGAAAAGAAGCGGCAACAACCGTACGTTGGGGGGGGGTCTTTCAGTGGGAACCGGCCCCCCAAGCGGTGGAGACCACAGTCGGGGACCCGGAGCGCACCTGCAGGAGGACCGAGGCCGGGGGACAGGCCTTGCGTAATCTGCGGGGGGGGCACATCAAGTGCTGGACTGCCCCCAGAGAGTCGATCATTGCTTCCGTTGCGGCAAGCAGGGGTACTTCCGCCGCAACTGCCCCTTAACCTTGGGACCAGCCTCCTCTACTGCATCCACGCCTTCTACACAGTTCGCAGGGCGGGGGAAAGCCCCTATGGGGTCGACCTCTAGGCCTCCGGCAGCGCGACGCGAGGAGACAAGACAACCTCAACCGGGAGGGCCAGTATATTCAATGACCCACCAAGAGGCGGACCGGCCGGAGGACATGCTTGCAGGTATTACTTCTGTTTCAAATTCCCGAGCTAGAACCCTCTTTGATACCGGAGCAACGTTCATTTCTTGTGACTACGTATTTATGCATGACCTTGGGGAGACACCTCTCCAAAACCGATTAACGGTCCAGACAGCGGGTGGGACACTGGAGGCGACCAGCTAAGTGGCCACCTGCCCAATTATGTTAGGGCGACTGCCTTGCCCTTGGGACTTGGTGGTAATTCCCCTGAAGGAGTACGACATTGTTTTGGGCATGGATTGGCTCTCAAGGTACCAGGTGCTCATTGACTGCGAGAAACGGATGGTGCAGCTTCAAGAACCCAGCTTCCCTAAGAACGCGTATTTGGCGTGCAAGAGCATCTCCTTCCCAGCGGTCATCTCAGCGGCACGAGCCAGGAGGTTGGTGGAAGGTGGGTGTGTGGCCTACTTGGCATCGGTAGACATGGCCGCCCGACCCTCGGGGGTGCCGTCAGACATCCCGGTAGTGCGGGACTTTCCCGATGTTTTCCCGACGGAATTACCCGGGATGCCCCCCGAGCGAGACGTGGTGTTCCCGATTGAACTGCTACCGGGCACGCAGCCGATTACGAAGGCGCCGCACCGAATGGCTTTCGCGGAGTTGAAAGAGCTCAAGGCGCAGCTGGAGGATCTCTTGGACAAAGGGTTCATCAGACCGAGTGTGTCACCCTGGGGCGCACCGGTACTCTTTGTGCGGAAGAAGGACGGAAGCCTACGACTCTGCATCGACTACAGAGGGATAAACAAAGTTACAGTGAAGAACAAGTACCCCCTGCCCAGAATCGACGATCTCTTCGACCAACTGCGGGGAGCGACGGTCTTCTCAAAGATTGATCTGCAATCGGGCTACCATTAGCTTCGGGTTCGAAACAAGGACATTCCAAGGACCGCCTTCCGGACCCGGTATGGCCACTACGAATTTACAGTTATGCCCTTCGGGCTTACGAACGCCCCCGTCGTCTTCATGGATATGATGAACCGGATTTTTAAGCCCTTCCTAGATCGGTTCGTGGTGGTCTTCATCGACGACATACTGATCTATTCACCCACCGACGGGGAGCACGAGCAACATCTGCGGATGATCCTCCAGACCCTCAGGGACCACGAGTTGTTCGCTAAGCTCAAGAAGTGCGAGTTCTGGCTACGCGAGGTGGGCTTTTTAGGACATGTGATCTCGGCAAAAGGAATCGCCGTGGATCCCAAGAAGGTGGAATCCGTGACAGCCTGGCAGCCGCCAACTACGGTAACGGAGATCCACAGTTTCTTGGGCCTCGCTGGGTACTACCGACGCTTTGTCGAGGGCTTCTCGAAGATAGCCGCCCCCCTGAACTGGTTGACTAGGAAAGGAGAAAAGTTTGTGTGGTCGACACAATGCCAGGAGAGCTTCGAAGAACTTAAAAGAAGGCTAACCAGGGCACCAATTCTCGTACTACCAACACCCGAAGAGGATTATGAAGTGTACTGCGATGCATCGAGGATCGGCCTTGGGGGTGTATTGATGCAACAGGGAAAAGTAATAGCCTATGCTTCCAGGCAGCTGAAAGATTACGAGAAGAATTATCCGATACACGATTTGGAACTGGCTGCAGTGGTCTTTGTTTTGAAGTTATGGAGACACTACCTCTTTGGTGTCCACTGTAACGTTTTCTCTGACCACCAAAGCCTTAAGTACCTGTTCACCCAGAAGGAACTAAACCTGCGACAGAGGCGGTGGCTCGAACTATTGAAGGACTACGATCTAACGATCCAGTACCACCCCGGGAAAGCAAACGTAGTGGCGGACGCTTTGAGCAGGAAGGGGCAACCAGAAGAGGCGACGGCATGCGCGATAACTGAGCAGAGCACCTTGATCGCGGAGTTCTCGCGATTGAAGTTGGAGGTGGTACCAATGGGCACAGTCGCACAGCTGTTGGCCTTGGTGGTAAAGCCGACGCTGTTCGAGAGAATTCGAGGGGGACAACAGGCGGACTCGTACTTGCAGCTCTTACGAGACAAGATCTCGCCGGATCAAGGAGGTGACTTTTCCGTGGAAGAGGACGGCACTTTACGGTTCCGCGGGCGGATCTGCGTGCCGGATACCCCGGAATTGAAGGAGGAAATCCTAGCTGAGGCACACCGCGCCCCTTATGCGGCACATCCGGGGGGTACAAAGATGTACAGGGACCTCAAGCAGACTTTCTGGTGGCCCAAGCTGAAGGGGGATGTGACTCGTCATGTTGCGCATTGCCTGGTTTGTCAGCAGATAAAGGCATAGCATCAGCGGCCGGCGGGAAAGCTACAACCATTACCCGTACCGGAGTGGAAGTGGGATCAGATCACCATGGACTTCGTCACTGGATTCCCACGTTCACAGCAGGGGCACGACACAATCTGGGTCATTGTTGACCGGCTAACCAAGTCAGCGCACTTCCTGCCCATTCACACAATCTGGACCAGAGAGCGATTAGCCCAAGTCTACCTCAGCGAGATTGTGAGACTGCATGGAGTGTCGGCATTGATCACATCGGATAGAGACACACGTTTTGTTTCGAAGTTTTGGCAGAGCCTACAGCAGGCCTTGGGGACCAAATTACAGTTCAGCACGGCCTTCCACCCCCAAACGGACGGACAGTCAGAGCGAGTGATACAGACGCTGGAGGACCTGCTGCGAGCCTGTGTGCTAGATTGGGGGATCGGTTGGGAGCGTTACCTGCCCCTCGTCGAATTCGCCTACAACAACAGCTACCAGGCCAGCATCCAGATGGCACCCTACGAGGCCTTGTACGGCAGACGCTGCCGATCCCCGATCTGTTGGGACGACTTGGGAGAACGGAAGTTCTTGGGACCCGACTTGGTGGAAGAAACTGAAAAGAAGGTACGCCTTATCAGGAAACGCCTACTGACCGCCCAGAGCCGGCAAAAGAGCTACGCGGATCGGAGACGCCGGGACCTAGAATTCCAGGTGGGAGAACACGTGTTTCTGCGGGTCTCGCCGTCCAGAGGAATCAAACGCTTCGGGCTGAAAGGCAAGCTGAGCCCACGATTTGTGGGGCCATTCGAGATCCTGGAGCGCATTGGCCCAGTGGCTTACCGCCTCGCCCTACCGCCGAACCTCAACCGGGTCCACGACATGTTCCACGTTTCGATGCTCAAGAAATACCTCCCCGACCCAACGCTTGTCCTGGACGTCTCGACACTCGAACTGAAGGAGGACCTAAGTTTCGAGGAAACCCCGGTGCGAATCCTAGCAAGAGAGAGCAAGACGCTCCGAAACCGAGTCATCCCCTACGTAAAGGTGCTCTGGAACAACCACGAGGAGCGGGAAGTGACGTGGGAGCTGGAATCCCAGATGAAGGAGGGCTATCCCTATCTTTTCACCGCGAACCAGGATTGAGTTTCGAGGACGAAACTCGTTTTTAAAAGGTGAGTGGTGTAATATCCGCTGGTTTAAAATACTGTGGTTCCGTTCTTGGGACTACTTTTGGGTTCTCTATTTCGCGCTTCGTTTCGGGGGTCCGGGAGGGGGGACTAATAATTCTTTATTTCTGGATAGATCGTCAGGGCTCGCGAGTATTTTTAGTCAATAAAGCTCGCGAAACGGAGACCGCCGGCGAAATCGGTTTTGGATTCCGACTTCGGAATCTCCCGGAATAAATTCCAGAAGGTGGCGGTTGGTTCTGGCGACCAACGCGGGGTACCAGGTAGACCGGAACCCGGTTCGAACCCGACCTTTTGGTTTTGGTTTATTTTGACTTGAAACGGGTTCATTTCCTTTCCTCTTTTCTGATCGCTCGGACTTATATCTATCTCAACTCCCCTCACTCTAGGGTACGACACCCGAGCGCGGACGAGGAGCAGACCTTTTTTTTTCCCCCCCAACCGTACCCTCTTCCTCACCGATCGTGCGGAGGATCCAAGCGGCGAGACCAAGGAAGGAGAGGGAGACGACCTCACATCCCTTGTAGCCGAACTCGCGGGATCGGATCACCCTTCCCTCCGGCAACCGAGGTGAGCACGTTAGGGTTTTATTTTCTTGCTTTTCGGTACGAGGTTTTCCTTTGTTCGTCGGTGTTGCGGGCGATACGGGATGCCGAACGGGAGGCCGTCGCCGCCGTTGTTAAACGGGAGGCTGCCGCCGCCGTTGTCGTGTCCACGGGGTCGTCACCGCAGTCACCGGGGTCGCGGGATCGCGATCGGAGCCGAAAAAGGGGGGGGCCGTACTGTTCCTAGGGCAAACCCCTGGCCGCGGTCCACCGCGCCGGCGTCCACCCGGCGCACGTGTCCGCGGCCCGGGACCGCGAACCCGGCGCACGGAAGGGTGCGCCAGGCCGCGCGGTCCACCGGGCCGGTGGGCACCCGGCACACGCCCCAGCGGCCTGGGACCGCAGACCCGGCGCACGGGTGGGTGCGCCAGGCCGCACGGTGCACGACATCAGTCGTGCACCCGGTGCTCGTGGCGCAGCGGGGGAGGCGATGAACCCGGTGCGCGCCTTCACCCGTGCGCGGCCCGGCCCAAGCCGCGGCGGTCCACCGCCTACAGCGTGCTCCCGGCCCGCGCCGCGGCCGCCTGCTGCCGTGAACCCTGTCCACGCCTGGTTTCGTGCACCAGGGTTCAGAAAAGGAGTCTAGGAGCTCCGTTTGTGGCCCGTTTCGCCCCGTTTTTGAGTGTTTTTAACCACGACGATGGTTTTTAACAAATAACTTTTATTGTAGCTGTTCGGGCGCACGGCGAGGGTACTTCTTTTTGTTGGAGCTCCCGCACGTTTTCTCCTTCGTGTTTAAGGTGGGTTCCTTTGAGACCAAGTATAGACTCGGTATTCTGTGTTAGTCGTTTAACTGCATTTTTGTATTACTAATGCTGACGGTCTCTATGTTTGCGATATTATCCTGTATTTCGGGTTTTTGTGCTCGTGGTTGCGACACGCGCACCCGCGGTCTGGCCACCGCAAAGGGTGCTCTTTTCCGGGAAAGCGGTCTTCGGCCCGTGTTAACCCACAAGGTGAAGTGGTGGGGGCCCCCGTAGGTGTGGGGTTTGAGGCATCAAAAGGTGGGGGAAAAAGGTGCGACCTGTCGGGACAGGTGTCCGACGAGGTCAGGTGCCCCAAGGTGTGAGCGGTGCGATCCGTCGGGATAGGTGCCCGACGAGATCAAGGTGTATAGGTGTTACAGGCATTACAGATGTTGCAGGTGTTACATGTGTTCGCGTGTCACTCTTCCAATGAGTCGAGTGGTTGCTCCGGATAGTTTTACTGTTGGGTTTGGCTTCCTTTCCTGCTTATTATTATTATCGCATGTCGCTGACTACCCACTCCGTGACAGGTTCTTCCAGGGGTGAGCGGTAGACGGCGGTGAGGTCGAGACGGGAGTGGTCGGGCTGTGAGGAGCCCTAGTCTGTATCTCCTTTTACCTTTTTCCTTGCATTTCATTTGGTACTGTAGACTACGGTGTGGTTCGCGATACCCTTGTGGGGTCGGTGTGGATGTTGATTCCCGGTGTTCCGGATTTGATATTATGTTTCTTTTATTCGCCCGTTTGGCCGTTTTTCCAAAACAAAGTAACTAGAAAAGAAAAAGGAACTTCGAAAACTATCTTTCAAAAATATGGGGTCGTGTGGGCCCGCTTTTCCAAACCCTGTGGTTTTATGAGATTTCTAAACCGTTTTCAAAACCTCGGGTCGTGTGGACCTGTTTCCAAACCCTGTGGATTTATGGCATCTTTCCAAACCGTTTTCAAAACCTCGGGTCGTGTGGGCCTGTTTTCAAAACTGTGAGTTTATCCTTTCAACTTGATTGGCGGCGGGCACTCTGTTTAGTTTACATTGTTGATTGAATACTCGAACCGTTGTGATTAACTGAATGCTTGAATTGAGATGTTGTAATAGCCGCGACGCCGGGCATATACAGAGGAGACTCTGCCCGATTTTCGAGTAAATCTGTATATGCGGCGGGTCTGGGCACGTGCCGGGGAAGACTGAATTTCAAAAAAAAATTTAAGGGACTCAATCAAACAACTCTTTCTTTTCCGCTGAGCGAGACCCCCGGGGCGTGACATGCACCGGTGTAATAACCGCGGCTTTATTTGCCTTTCTAGACCTTCTTTTAAATTCTTGTAAATCCACTTTTCGACTAAGGGGTCCGGGGGTGAATTATTTTTCTTTATCTCTGGGCAGACTGTCGGGGCTCGCGGGTATTTTTAGACAATAAAGCTCGCGAAATGGATTTCGGCGGCGCGATCGGATCTGGATTCTGCCCCCGGAATCTCCCGGAATAAATTCCGGAAGTTGGCAGCAGTTCAGGCGACTTACACGTTCTTCGAGGCGGACCGGACCCAGGTTCGCACCCAAACTCATTTCGCCGAGATTGATTTGTATTTTGGGACTTAGGGTTAAGTTCCCGTGTACGGAGGCGGCTAATATTAATACGTATGTGTTGGGTTTAGATTTGGAGTTCCCCTACCGTTCCTCTCACGCAAACCCTCATCTTCTCATCGATCGGCGCGAGGCACCGCGGCGGAGCGATCGAGGAACGGGAAGAACACCGCACACCTCCGGAATCGGGCACACAGGAACGAGGCGATCCCTCCCCTTACAACCTCCGACGACGTAACCGAGGTGAGGCGTAGTTTCGCCGTTCTTGGCTTTCTTGTTTTTTCTTGCTTTTGGGGGAGGGGGAAACGGGGGCACAGGCGACGGATTCCCCGGAATCCGGCGCCCGTGCGCAGCCCCCATGCGGGCGGCGCGCCCGTGCGCAGCCCCCGTGCGGGCGGCGCGCCCGTGCGGCCCGCACGGGGCTGGGCGCGTGCGCAGCCCCGCATGCGGGTGGGGAGCCCGCATGGTGCCGGGCACGCGCGCAGCCCCGCTTGCGGGGGGGGGGGAACCCGCACGGGGCTGGGTGCGTGCGCAGCCCCGCATGCGGGTGGGGAGCCCGCATGGGGCCGGGCACGCGCGCAGCCCCGCTTGCGGGGGGTGAACCCGCTCGGGGCTGGGCGCGTGCGCAGCCCCGCATGCGGGTGGTGAACCCGCACGGGGCTGGGTGCGTGCGCAGCCCCGCATGCGGGTGGGGAGCCCGCATGGGGCCGGGCACGCGCGCAGCCCCGCTTGCGGGGGTGAACCCGCTCGGGGCTGGGCGCGTGCGCAGCCCCGCATGCGGGTGGTGAGCCCGCACGGGGCTGGGCGCAGTGCGCAGCCCCGCATGCGGAGGGTGAGTCGGGGAGCCGCACGGGGCCGTCCGTGCCTTCGCCCTCGCCGGGGGACGTCGCCGCCGCCATCTCCAGATCGGCGGGCCGTGCCCCGCCACCGACCGGGAGGGCCTTGCAGTTCGTATTACTTTTCGAGTTCCGAGTTACTATTTTTCCCTCGGCAGGTCCGTGTGGGTCCGGGCGAGCGCACCGGGACGCGGAGGAGCTGAGCGGGGGTCACCGTTTTTACAGGTGGGTTTTTGCTTTGGGTTTTAGCGTCGGGTTTCCGGCAATCGTACCTTGTTTAATATAAGTAATTAATTGTGCTAACATGGTAGTTTTGTGGTACTATGGTTACTTTGCTCGGTTATGTGGTACTATGGTTACTTTGCTCGGTTATGTGGTACTATGGTTACTTTGCTCGAGGCTGCAGCACGCGCACCCGCGGTTTGGCCACCGCAAAGGGTGCGCTTTTCCGGAAAAGTGGTCTATGACCCGTGTATACCCACAGGACGGCGTGGGGCCTCTTTAGTTGTGGGGCATGTATGCGCCAAGGTGCGAGCGGTGCGACCCGTCGGTTTAGTTGTCCGACGTGGGAGCGGTGCGACCCATTCGGTTTAGTTGTCCGACTTGGGCGCGGTGCGATTCGTCGGTTTAGTTGTCCGACGGGATCGGGTATTGCAGGTTTACAGGTGTTTGATTCTACTTTTCCCTTGCGAGGGTGGTTGCTCCGGATAGACTACGGTTGGACGTTTTTCTTTACCTGCTTTACTTTTATCACTTTTGTTTAGTCGCTGACTTCCCACTTTGCGACAGGGTCCTACAGGAGGGAGTGTTAGGCGACGGTGAGGCCGCGGCTAGAAATTCTGGGTCCCAGGAGACCGGAACAGTACTTTACCTCTTACTGTCGCATTCCATTTATTATTTGTAGACTGTGGATGGTTCTCGATACCCTCGTGGGGTCGGTGTGGATGTCGGTACGGTGACAACTGAATTGTTTAGTTTTCTTTACATCTCTGTGGGCCGCTTTGGAAAATAAAATAGCAAATAAAAGAACAGATTGCGAAAACTACTATTTCAAAACTCGGGTGCCGTGTGGGCACCGTTTTCAAAACCTTGTGGATTTATGGTTTGCGAAAATGGATTTCAAAACCTAAGTGTCGTGTGGGCACTGTTTCTCAAACCCCTGAGTTTATGTTGCTTTCGAAAAAGGGTTTTCAAAATATGGATGCCGGGTGGGCGCCGTTTCAACAATTGTGGGTTTTATCCTTTCAAACTAATCGGCCGTGAGTTTATTCTGCACATTGTGAATGGTTATACGTTTGGATTGTTGTGATTGAATGTTACTCGTTTTGAACATTGTACAAACCGCGACGCCGTGCATATACAGGGGAGACTCTGTCCGTTTGTAGAGTGATCCTGTATATGCGGCGGATCTGGGCACGCGCCGGGAAAGAAGGTTTTCAAAAAAAAAATAAATACATACCTTTTGTAATCTGTTTCCGCTAAATTAATCCCCCGGGGCGTGACAGATTAAGATGGTATCAGAGACTTTCTTCAATCACAACAGTTTGTGCCCGACATCCACAAAGATACCTCACTTAGCTACAAATGAATAAAATGAATGGCATAGAAGAGTAGAACGCGAGTGACCGGGGGGAAAGTATAGGTCCCTTTTCTCGATAGTTGTTTGAGTGCTATGCTAGCAGGAGGCTAGAGCTGACTTGTGTTGTGTGTGGTTGCAGATTAAGTTTTGTTTCCCGGTTTAGCTGGGTCGGCGTGCTTGTGTAGTCGTGTTGTTTTGGCTTGATTAGTCGTGTTGGTTTGGAGGCTGGGGTCGAGGCCGGCTGCCACCGGGGTATTGATGGTTGCTAGGAATTAATGGATTAAGCAACCAGCACGGGATACGGTGGGCCTGCTGACGTTGTTCATGCACTAGGTGCGGCTGTTATCACAGCAGATCGTTGCGCCGGCTTTTGTTTTTTCGAACCCCTCCCTCTGCCGACGTGCTGGTTGTCGTTAGTGACGGCGACTGGGGTTGAGTAATCCGACGGTGTTTGTTAGTGAGTCGGCCGTTTGTCGGTCGTGAGTAACTGGGTAGCCTCTTGTCTAAATGGTACCTTCTAGGTCTACTGGGTTTAAGTTACAGCAGATAGTCGACCGATTCTTTTGCATCTTGGACAAGGTATGGGTGGGAATGAGGATTCTTCCCTTATGATTGTCACCCATAGTTCGGCTTTTGCGGTAGACACTGCGATGGTGGTAGGAATCGTCGAGTTGGGGCCTTGGGGTTCTCCTTTGATTTGAGAAAGGAGGCCCCCGGGGCTAGCAAATTTTGTTCGTTTGGGCTCGATTTTGGGTGAGCGGGCCTAGAGCTTAGAATACTCCTAGTTGGGAAAGGGAGCGTTTGGTCTGGGGGTGTGCAGCTCGGTTCGGTGCATGGTGATTGGAGGGGCAATTATTTGGGACCGAGCGGTAGGGGTTAACCAGAGTGTCGCACCCCTTCGGCACCAAGACGGAGGTAGGACCGTATTCCTTGGTTGTCGTCGCCAGCTTCCCATAACCAAGGTATAGCCTTGAGGATTTGGGTTGCGAGTTTAGTGATTGTGAAGGAGTACTGATCGGCGAGGGGTTGTTGACTGCATGGCGCTCTGGCATCGGTTACTTTCGGCTAGGATGCCCTGCTTTCAGCTTTCTCTATGGGGTAGACCTTGTGGTAGGTCTCAGAGCTGAAACCTAGCTTTAGTTTGACCGTCGCCTCGGTAGGACGGACAGTCGGGGCGGAGAATCCGGGATGGTGGTTATACTCCGAGCTAGTAGCCGTGTTGGTGACGGGCGGAAGTAGTCCGTGTTGGCGACGGGTGGGTTCATCGTTTTCAAAGGAGGATTACTTGTAGGCGGTGACCCGGCTAGTTGGATTGGCACATCCCGGAGTTTTTGTAAGGGTATTAGTGTGGCCTCCCCCTTTGTTGTCGGGTTAGTCTGGGCATTTAAGGGCCGTCGGTCCGGGTTTGGTAGTAGGACCGGGGTACCTCGACGCATCGCAAGACTTTGGTTGCTGACTGCTCAACACCGTCAGAGGTGGTCCGCGAACCAGTGGCGTCATATCGGGGAACTCCAAGTCGAGGAGCAGGCGTACTCATATTAATTTCGATCAAGATGGACGGAACGGTAGGGTTGCCGGGCGGGTCGAGCCCGTCGTCTGTCTGAAATCTTAGGGCGGTTCCGTCTGATCTATTCATCTACCGACGAGGAGCACGAGGACCACTTACGAACGATTCTCCAAACCCTCAGGGAACAGAGGCTGTTCGCGAAGCTCAAGAAGTGTGAATTCTGGCTACGAGAGGTGGGTTTCCTAGGGCACGTGATCTCGGCAGAGGGAATCGCTGTGGACCCCAAGAAGGTGGAATCGGTGATCGACTGGCAACCACCGATGACAGTGACGGAGATCCGCAGCTTCTTGGGACTGGCGGGATATTATAGACGCTTCGTCGAGGGTTTCTCGAAGATTGCGGCCCCTTTAAACCGGTTGACCAAGAAAGGGGAAAAGTTTCTATGGACGGCTAAGTGCCAAGAGAGCTTCGAAGAACTTAAAAGGAGGCTAACCAGGGCGCCTATTCTTGTACTACCCACGCCCGGAGAGGATTATGAAGTGTACTGCGACGCATCGAGAATCGGACTTGGGGGTGTTTTGATGCAACAGGGGAAGGTAATAGCCTATGCATCCAGGCAGCTGAAGGATTACGAAAAGAACTACCCGAGTCATGATTTGGAACTGGCTGCAGTGGTCTTCGTTCTAAAGTTATGGAGACACTACCTCTTGGTGTCCACTGTAACGTCTTTTCAGACCACCAAAGTCTCAAGTATCTGTTCACCCAAAAGGAGCTAAATTTGCGGCAGAGGCGGTGGCTTGAATTGTTGAAGGATTACGATCTAACAATCCAATACCACCCCGGGAAGGCAAACGTGGTGGCGGACGCTTTAAGCAGGAAGGGGCAACCGGAGGAGACGCCGGCACGCGCGATAACTGAGCAGAGCACCCTGATCGCGGAATTCTCGCGACTGAGGTTGGAGGTGGTATCGGCGGGCACTGTTGCTCGACTGACGGCGTTGGTGGTCAAGCCGACGCTTTTTGAGAAAATCCGAGAAGGACGACTGACGGACCCGTACTTACGGCTCGTGCGAGACAAGATCCACCCGAACCAGGAGAACGACTTTGCAGTGGGAAGTGACGGTGTCTTGCGGTTCCGTGGGCGTTTCTGCGTACCGGATTCGCCGGAATTGAAGGAGGAGATTCTGACAGAGGCACACCGCGCCCCTTATACGGCGCATCCGGGGGGGCACGAAGATGTACAGGGACCTCAAGCAGACCTTCTGGTGGCCCAAGTTGAAGGGGGATGTGACACGACACGTAGCTCACTGCCTGGTATGCCAGCAGATAAAAGCAGAGCATCAGCGGCCTGCAGGAAAATTACAGCCCTTACCGGTGCCGATGTGGAAATGGGACCAGATCACTATGGACTTCGTCACCGGGTTCCCACGTTCACAGCTGGGGCACGACTCGATCTGAGTCATTGTGGACCGGCTAACCAAGGCAGCTCATTTCCTGCCCATCCACACAACCTGGACCAGAGAGCAGTTGGCTCAAGTCTACCTCAGCGAGATCGTGAGACTGCCCGGAGTGCCGGCATCGATCACCTCGGATAGAGACACCCGCTTCGTCTCGAAGTTTTGGCAAAGTCTACAGCAAGCCCTGGGGACCAAGCTACACTTCAGGCACAGCTTTCCACCCTCAGACGGACGGACAGTCGGAGCGAGTGATTCAGACCCTCGAGGACCTGCTGCGCGCCTGTGTACGTGACTGGGGAGTCGGTTGGGCGCGCTACCTACCCCTCGTGGAATTCGCCTACACAATAGCTACCAGGCCAGCATCCAGATGGCAACCTACGAAGCTTTGTATGGGAGACGCTGCCGATCCCCGATCTGTTGGGACGACTTAGGGGAACGGAAATTCCTGGGACCCGACTTGGTGGAAGAGACTGAGGAGAAGGTGCGCCTCATCAGGCGGCGGTTACTGACCGCCCAAAGCCGACAGAAGAGCTACGCAGACCGACGGCGCCGCGATTTGGAATTTCAAGTGGGGGAACACGTGTTCTTACGGGTCTCGCCATCCAGAGGGATTAAGCGTTTCGGGCTGAAGGGCAAGTTGAGCCCACGGTTTGTGGGGCCTTTTGAGATCTTGGAACGCATAGGCCCAGTGGCGTACCGCCTTGCCCTACCCCCTAACCTCGACCGGGTCCACAACGTCTTCCACGTGTCCATGCTCCGGAAATACCTATCCGACCCGTCACACGTGTTGGACGTCTCCACATTCGAGCTCAAGGAGGATCTAAGCTTCGAGGAAACCCCCGTGCGTATCCTAGCAAGAGAAAGCAAAGCACTGCGGAACCGAGTCATCCCCTGCGTGAAAGTGCTCTGGAGCAACCAGGAAGAACGAGAAGCAACATGGGAGCTGGAATCTAAGATGAGGGAGTGCTACCCCGACCTCTTCACCACCACCCGGGTTTGAGTTTCGAGGACGAAACTCGTTTTTTAGAGGTGAGTGGTGTAATAACCGCGGCTTTATTTGCCTTTCTAGACCTTCTTTTAAATTCTTGTAAATCCACTTTTCGACTAAGGGGTCCGGGGGTGAATTATTTTTCTTTATCTCTGGGCAGACTGTCGGGGCTCGCGGGTATTTTTAGACAATAAAGCTCGCGAAATGGATTGGCGGGGGCGCGATCGGATCTGATTCTGCCCACCCCGGAATCTCCCAGGAATTAAATTCCGGAAGTGGCAGCAGTTCAGGCGACTTACAAAGACGTTCTTCGAGGCGACCGGACCCACCAAGTTCGGCACCCAAACTCATTTCGGCCAGAGGATTTGTATTTTGGACTTAGGGTTAAGATTCCCGTGTAACGACGGCGGCTAAGATTAAGTACGTATTTGTTGGGTTTAGATTTGGAGTTCCCCCTACCGTCCTCTCACCAAACCTCGCTCTTCTCACTATCGGGCGCAGCACGCGCTAGCATCGAGGAAGCGGAAGAACACCGCACACCTCCGGAAATCG
>JAQNDB010003582.1:0-28553 GCA_029204045.2 Tillandsia leiboldiana
GAGTATGGAACAAGGTTGAGTCGTCTGTGAGTACGTCTATCACCTTGTACGTGTTATAATTCTAGTGGATTTCACCGTGTTATCGGTCCCGTAGTTTTTTACTCCGGTTTGGATTTTCCACGTAAAATCTCTGCGTGTTATTTATTTTTCCGCATTGGGTTTTATATCGCAAAGATTTTTGAGTGTTTATGTTTACACCTATTCACCCCCCCTCTAGGTGTTTTTTCCCCCTATTTAGATCCAATTATACATAACCCAACACGTTCTACACCCCTTTTGCCCTACACATTTTATTTATTCGAAGCTAAGTGTGGTATCTCTCCGTGGATGTCGGACACTCACTTTTGATTAAAGAAATTTTCTCTGATACCATCTTAATCTGTCACGCCCCGGGGGTTTCATTCAGCGGAAACAATCAACGAAAGGGGATTTGTTTTGCGTATCAATTTTTTTTTGAAATTCCTTCTTCCCCGTGCGTGCCCAGACTCGCCGCATACACAGAATCACCCTGCAAACGGACTGAGTCTCCTCTGTATATGCATGGCGTCGCGGCTAATACAACATGCAAACATAGTAGTTTATTCAATCACAGCAGTTCTCACACTTACACAACAGAACCATTCTCAAGGCCGACCAATTTGAAAGGATAAATCCATAATTTTAAAAGCGGTGCCCACCCGGCACTCAGATTTCTAAAACAGTTCGAAAACCATAAATCCACAGAGTTTTTAAAACAGTGCCCACACGACACTCAGGTTTTGAAATCCATTTTCTAAAATCCATAAATCCACAGGTTTTGAAAACGGTGCCCACACGACACCCAAGTTTTGAAAACGGTTTTCGCAATTCCTTTTTCTTTTCTTTCTTTTCTTTTGAAAAACGGCCGAACAGAGATAAGAACTCAACATCCACATACCAAAGAGTAGAGTACCGACATCCACACCGACCCCACGAGGGTATCGAGAACCACACAATAGACTACAAGTAGTAAATGAAATGCGACAGAAAAGGGAAAATACAGTCTGGGATCTCATAGGACCCGAAAGCTCCTGACTCGGCCTCATCGTCGCCTAGCTCTCACCCCTGAAGGAACCTGTCATGGAGTGGGAAGTCAGCGACACGATAACACAATAATAAAGCAGGAAAAAGTAGTAAAGCCAATCGTAAAGCTATCCGGAGCAACCACCCTCCCAAGAGGGAAAAACCACGAACACCTGCAAAACCTGACCACGTCGGGCACCTACCCCGACAGGTTGCACCGCTCACACCTTGGCGCCTCAAAACCCCACACCTACGGGGGCCCCACTACGTCACCTCGTGGGTTTACATGGGTCATAGACCACTTTTTCGGAAAAGCGCACCCTTTGCGGTGGCTAAACCGCGGGTGCGCGTGCTGCTGCCTCGAGCATAGTAACCAAGAATACCGTACATAATCAAGTAGCGAGAACCATAGAGACTATCAACCACATATAATCAAATAACAAGAACCATAGAGACTATGAACCCTATATAACCAAGTAACGAGAACCATAATGACTGTCCACAGTTCACAGTTAAACGTACAAATAGAGTTAGTTACAAGTGTCGGAAATGCCATGCTAAGTCTCCAAATAAAAACCCACCTGTCTCGGGCGGTGATCAACGCGTGATTCCTCCGCGTCTTGGTGTGTTCCCCGGACCTACACGAACCCGCCGCAACGAAATCAATAACTCGAAACCCCAGTAAGGACCACGGAACAAAAGACTCTCCCGTCGGTCGCGGAACGCGGCCCGTAGATCCGATGGCGGCGGCGACGTCCCGGGGCGAGGACAAGGGCACAGACAGCCCACCACTCGCGCGGCCCCGCGGCGCCCAACCCCGCGCGAGCGCGCTGCCCGCATGCGCGGGCTGCCCCGCGCAGAGTCGGACCCCGCGCGGCGCCCCGCCTTCGGGCGGCCCCGCGCAGCGCCCGGCCCGCGCGGCGTGCCTCCTGCATGCGCTGGTGGCCCCGCGCGGCGCCCCACCCCGCATGCGCGGGCTGCCCCGCGCGGCGCCCGGCCCGCGCGGCGTGCTGCCCGCATGAGCGGGCGGCCCCGCGCGGTGCCCGACCCCACGCTGCGCCCTGCCTGCAGGCGGCCCCGTGCGGCGTGCTGCCCGCATGCGCAGGCGGCCACGTGCGGCGCCCGACCCCGCGCGGGCTGCCCCGCGCGGTGCCAGACCCCGCGCGGCGCCCCGTCTGCAGGCGGCCCCGCGCGGCGCCCCGTCTGCAGGCGGCCCCGCGCGGCGCCCCGTCTGCAGGCGGCCCCGCGCGGCGCCCGACCCGCGCAGCGTGCTGCCCGCATGCGCAGGCGGCCCCGTGCGGCGCCCGACCCTGCGCGGGCTGCCCCGCGCGGTGCCAGACACCGCGCGGCGCCCGACCCCGCGCGTGTAGTAATCTAGAAATTAAAGACTTTAAATTTACTTTGGAATTTATAAAATTAGTAATTTTGGCAAAATTTGGGGACATAGTGGATCAATAGTGGCCCAAAAATATCAACTTTTGATCGGGGCCTGATCTCGAAAATCCGAGAGCACCATTGCGATTGTCTCGACGAAACATGAAAGTTTCATATTCACTTGTCGACGATCCAACAGTCGGATCTTCCACAAAACAGCGAAGAAGAACGGGTCCCACAACTTAAGTTGTGAATAGTAACCCTTGATTTAAATTCCCTTTTGACCACTATTGGCCGATTCACTGTCTGAAACCCTGACATAGGGGTATGAGTAGTCGAACCTAGCTAATTTCGACGTTCTGAGCGCAATAGCACTGACGGATTTCGTGTTTGGCGATCCGGGTGCATCGAAGTGCGTGCGTCGGATTGCGACCTACAAGAACTAGTTGGCCCGAGATTTTATCCGAGCGCCAAATTAATCAAACAAATACGCTACTTGACAGGTCTCGACGAGCTGGACGTCGTGGCGAAGTCGGTTTCGCAATTCGTTGAGCGGATTTTCCTCGATTGCATAAAAAGTGTCAAAAATCAATTATATTTCTTAAAGAAATCTTATTTTGTGTACCAAAAATGTAGTGGATTATCTATAAGGTTCTGGGTGCATTTAACATCTCCTGTGAAGATCCCAGAGGTTGGGGTTGAGTGTGAACAAGGTTTGAAGTTATTTTGCAAAAATCTTGCATTTATGTTATTTTGCCTCTTGGTCTTCTTGGGCTGGATACACGAGGGGTCTTGGGGTGTAATACGAAGCACCACTCCTCTGAGTTTCCAGACCTAATCCCCGAAGTGTTGGAGGCTGAGGGACACAACACCATTAGAGAGTGAATTCGAGAGAGTGAGAGGAAGGAGAAAGTTGGACCAAACTCCTTCCTAAGTTGATCTGGAGTGCTCTGTGGATTTCCTTGGTGTCTGTGGAGCATCCTGGGAGGTTGCCGAGGTCGCGCGAAGAAGGGAGAAGGAAACCGGCTTCTTCCCATCTTCTACAACTCCGGCTAAGGTAAGGATTCCAAACCAATGGATGATTGCACCCTAGACCCATAGCAGAAGCCTAATTTGGCTCTTATGATTCTCCATGCACAGCCCGAGCCCCCCATGCAAGTTGGTTGGCCGGCGGGAGCAAGGTCTCGCCGGAAACCTAGAAATGCTCCGCCTCGGAGGAACTCCGCAACCATGGAACCAAAATGAAAAATAAAATGATGGTATTCTACTATAGGATATGAGGATCATCTCCACCAAAATTGGTGGAGTTTGATCGAGTGTGGAAGTGGCAGTTCTAAACCCTAGTTTTTCGGGTTATGCATGTTGGCCGAGCTCTCAGCTCCGGCGCCGGCGAGCCCCTCTGCCGCCGTCCACATGCCCAGAAATGCTATTGGGATCGAGGGGATCCCAACCATGCATTTGCATGGCTTCCATGCATCTTGAAACTCAAGATACCATGGATAACCCGAGAGTGTAAGAAGCTTGGCCACCGGCAGCTCCCGGCCACCTCCGCCGGGGTGGGATGGTCGAGAAGCTTCGTGTGGGGCAGAGGAGTGTTCTATCCAAGTTGGAGAGCTTCATAATGCCTCTAGAAGAATTCACCATTAGAGGTGGAGGAGCTCCAAACCGAGCTTGTGGCCGCCGCGTCGCCGCCGTGTCCTGTCGCCGGGCACGGGTCCGGGTGAGTATGTTAAGGTATTTAGCATCCAATTAATCAAGTAGTTGGGTCCCAGTTGTGCTGGTTTGATCAGTCACGAATTTCAAAGCTTTGGGGATTTCGTCTTCTTCCCGAGCTCCGGCCAACCCGAGGTTTTTGGCTTGCTCCAACTGCGGGGAAATGCTCCTGAAACTTGGAGGAACAAGTCCTTCCAGTTAGAAAGGCCCAGGTGTTGTGGTTGCAGAGATCGAACTTGAGAAATGTGTATGTGAGTGTGTGTGTGTAAACGGTGCACACCAAGTGTTTGTTGTAATGCCTGAATGAAGAAAGTTGTGAATTAGGGTTTGAGGTAAAATAGAAAGTTGCTCTAAATTGTTCCCTGAGCTTGATGCTCATTTCAGATCAAACAGATCTGTGTGGGACGAGGTTTGGAGCATTGTACATTATATTAGTAAGCAAGGTTGGGAATCTTTTGTTCCAGCCACTTCTGTGGTGCACTAGGGCAAGCACCGTGATTATTGAGTATTTTAAGCATGTGGTTCATGCAGAATTTGATTTGGTCAAGTATAGGTCGAGTTCTAATGTATCAAGCTCTAGAATGAATAATTGGCCAAAGTCCTGTTTCTGACTGTTTAAAAAGCTGAGACAGTGAGCTCCTGGCTAATTTGGGGTCACTGGATGCGATGCTCGCGTCAGATTTAAGTTTCGATAAGCCGGAGAAACAAAAATGCAAAATGGCTATGTTAGAGGAGTGTTTTTTTGGCCCGAAGTTTTCCTCGGGTCCCGTGCTGCCGCAAATTGGTGAGCACGGTGTTCAGCAAGATAAATGTCACATGCTGGAAGTGACGGGTTCGTTAAAATGAATCTTCAGTTGAAAGAACGAGCGAAAACAGTGCTAAAAAAGATTTTGTTGGTCTAAGTGTGATTGTCAAACACTGAGGTTAAGTAATTAAAAGGGTTAAGTGACTTGAAATGAGCTAAGAGTTAGAGTTGATCCCTGATCAATATGTTTGATTCAGGTCTGTCCAGTTTGCATCTGGTTCTGAGCGTACAATCGATTCAGTCTTGTCGCCTGCGATTTGACAGGTGGGTTTATCTTCGGTCCGGGCTTTATCATTTCGGCCCTCTGTGTACGGTATTGGTTGGACTCCTGTTTTTGGTAGCTTAACTATTACTTTGAGCCTGCATTCCTTTCGATTCAGTTATACTGCTTCATGCCTGAGTTATAACTTTTATCAGTTATCTGTTGCTTTGTATAGTGCTTCCAGTATTCTATCATTATTCTGGACATTGCCATGCCTGATTGGTCATTTGCTAGGTTATATACCTGATTATCAGTACTTCCTGATTATATCTGATTCATGATATATAGTTGCTGCTTATTCTTGCATAGAGTTGAGACTCAGTTGATTTCTGATATTGCATCCCAGTGGGGATTTCCCGGCTTGTTGTCGATTCCCGGTCAGTGGACCGAGAGCTTGAGCATTTGCATAATGATTGAGCCTGCTTTCTTGTTGATCAAATACTACACTGCTGAACACATAATTTTAATCAACTAAATGTTTTTACTGAACGTCGTAGGGTCGCCTGAGTCTGTTCTTGTTTGATAGGACAAGGCATTGCTCTTCGAAGTTTGGGCCTAAACCTGTTTTCAAAATAGTTTTCTCAAAAATATATGTTTAGTTTTGTATGTTTGGTTGGTCTGTATGATTGAGTTGAGATTTGCTGTTGATCTTATGTTGAATTGAGATTTGCCTTTGATCTTGCATATGAGTTGAGATTGAGTTGACTAGTTGCTGATCATTCCTGCATGAGAGTTGAGCTTCAGTTGATTGTATCCCAGTGGGGATTTCCCGGCTTATTGCCGTTTACCCCGGTCAGTGGACCGTGAGTTTGAGCATTTGCATTTGATCGCCCGCACCATTGTACTTCACGAACATTGCCGGGGTCGCGCCCCGTGGATATTGTTCTTTACCGGTAAAGTGGTCAGCAGTGGCGACCCGTGACCCCCAGGGGGGGAATGTCAACCCGCTGGTGCCAGCTGGGCAAATTCGCCTGAGGTTTTGTGGAACCAATATGGTGCTTGTGATTGGATAATTTGATATATCATCTATTTGATGCATATGTTGCTTTTAGTCTGCTTTTGTCTTATCTTATAATTCATGATATTCATTCGTTTGATACCTGCCTATACAATTATTCAGCATGCTTGGTTCATTATATTTCTGTCAAGATTATACTAAATCCTTGTTGATTATTCATTCGCTTCATAATCATGCTTACCTAATGTGATTATTACTATCCTCTAGTATTGTATGCCAGTAGGTACGATCTGCTATTTCTCGGCTCGTCGTGCCCACTGGGATACACTCCGGTGTGTCTCACACCCTCGGGTGACTGTTTTTCAGGTCAAGCGGGTGTTGGGATGTCGGGACGAATTGGCGAGGTATCGATATAGAGGTTGACCCTGGACAGCCGAAAAGCTATGTAATAGATGTTTGAGAGAAAGGAAATTGTATTTCAGTTGTATATTTGTAAAGATAGTTGTAAAGTTTACTTGTTATTGTTGGTTGTAGTATGTAGTTAGTACTTTGATGTTGTTGCCAAGCTAGCCGTGCATATATAGAAAAGGCTCAATTCCATAGGGGATTGGGACTCTTCTATATATGTGGCGGTCTGTCATTGCCCTGGTTGTTTTTGCAACTCTGATTTAAAAAAAAAAAAAAAAAAAAAAATTATACACTGGTTTTTGAACTCGGGGCGTGACAGATTAGATGGTATCAGAGCAATAGGAATACGATGCCTAGGTTTGGCTAGGAACGAACCCTAGGATGACTTGTGTCTACGAAAGAGCGATGGGTAGTGTTCTAAGTCTTGAAATTAAAAACAGAAGTTGTGGGTCGGTTTAAACTGAAATCCATCCATGGTATTGCAGTTATGGCTCGCACTAGGCGTGGAACTGGCATTAGTCGAGGGGGCTGCCCGATGGTAATCCTGATTTGGGTTGAATTCACATTTTTGCCTATGCGTCGGATTTAATAAGGAGTTGGAAAACGTTGAAATATGATTCCAGTTTCTTGTGAATAGACAAAGTGGCATTCCTGACCACGTGATGGTAGTGACCTTTGGTAGAGGGTATATCATCGGCATAGAGACTGTGAAGGAAGGTATGTGATGTACCTTCAGATGTGGGTTGTGTCCCCAACTAGTTGTTGGTGACAGACTAGTAGTTGGCAACAGATCTCTGGTATTTCGCTTTTCTTTTGGTAAGCACGTTGGCTGCAGACAACGTACTGTCGAAAGAACTGAGGAAATACTCTGTCCTGTAATGGAGAGTATCAGATTGGGTCTAAATGAGTAGCCTGAGAGTTGTCGGCATTTTGTGACTGATTGTCACTACTGCAAACTTGTTAGAGGCTTAATAGTGGATTAGTTAAGTTTAAGTTTCGAGGACGAAACTTCTTAGAAGTTGTGGGTAATGTAGTAATCTAGAAATTAAAGACTTTAAATTTACTTGGAATTTATAAAATTAGTAATTTTGGCAAAATTTGGGGACATAGTGGATCAATAGTGGCCCAAAAATATCAACTTTTGATCGGGGCCTGATCTCGAAAATCCGAGAGCACCATTGCGATTGTCTCGACGAAACATGAAAGTTTATTTCATATTCACTTGTCGACGATCCAACGGTCGGATCTTCCGCAAAACAGCGAAGAAGAACGGGTCCCACAACTTAAGTTGTGAATAGTAACCCCTGATTTAAATTCCCTTTTGACCACTATTGGCCGATTCACTGTCTGAAACCCTGACATAGGGGTATGAGTAGTCGAACCTAGCTAATTTCGACGTTCTGAGCGCAATAGCACTGACGGATTTCGTGTTTGGCGATCCGGGTGCATCGAAGTGCGTGCGTCGGATTGCGACCTACAAGAACTAGTTGGCCCGAGATTTTATCCGAGCGCCAAATTAATCAAACAAATACGCTACTTGATAGGTCTCGACGAGCCGGACGTCGTGGCGAAGTCGGTTTCGCAATTCGCTGAGCGGATTTTCTCGAATTGCGTAAAAAGTGTCGAAAATCAATTATATTTCTTAAAGAATCTATATATTTTGTGTACCAAAATGTAGTGGATTAATCTATAAGGTTCTGGGTGCATTTACATCTCCTGTGAAGATCCCAGAGGTTGGGGTTGAGTGTGAACAAGGTTTGAAGTTATTTTGCAAAATCTTGCACTTATGTTATTTGCCTCTTGGTCTTCTTGGGCTGGATACACGAGGGGTCTTGGGTGTAATACGAAGCACCAACTCCTCTGAGTTTCCAGACCTAATCCCCGAAGTGTTGGAGGCTGAGGGACACAACACCATTAGAGAGTGAATTCGAGAGAGTGAGAGGAAGGAAGAAAGTTGGACCAAACTCCTTCCTAAGTTGATCTGGAGTGCTCTGTGGATTTCCTTGGTGTCTGTGGAGCATCTTGGGAGGTTGCCGAGGTCGCGCGAAGAAGGGAGAAGGAAACCGGCTTCTTCCCATCTTCTACAACTCCGGCTAAGGTAAGGATTCCAAACCAATGGATGATTGCACCCTAGACCCATAGCAGAAGCCTAATTTGGCTCTTAGGATTCTCCATGCACAGCCCGAGCCCCCCATGCAAGTTGGTTGGCCGGCGGGAGCAAGGTCTCGCCGGAAACCTAGAAATGCTCCGCCTCGGAGGAACTCCGCAACCATGGAACCAAAATGAAAAATAAAATGATGGTATTCTACTGTAGGATATGAGGATCATCTCCACCAAAATTGGTGGAGTTTGATCGAGTGTGGAAGTGGCAGTTCTAAACCCTAGTTTTTCGGGTTATGCATGTTGGCCGAGCTCTCAGCTCCGGCGCCGGCGAGCCCCTCTGCCGCCGGCCACATGCCCAGAAATGCTATTGGGATCGAGGGGATCCCAACCATGCATTTGCATAGCTTCCATGCATCTTGAAACTCAAGATACCATGGATGAACCCGAGAGTGGAAGAAGCTTGGCCACCGGCGCTCCGGCCACCTCCGGCCGGGGTGGGATGGTCGAGAAGCTTCGTGTGGGGCAGAGGAGTGTTTCTATCCAAGTTGGAGAGCTTCATAATGCCTCTAGAAGAATTCACCATTAGAGGTGGAGGAGCTCCAAACCGAGCTTGTGGCCGCCGCGTCGCCGCCGTGTCCTGTCGCCGGGCACGGGTCCGGGTGAGTATGTTAAGGTATTTAGCATCCAATTAATCAAGTAGTTGGGTCCCAGTTGTGCTGGTTGATCAGTCACAAATTTCAAAGCTTTGGGGACTTCATCTTCTTCCCGAGCTCCGGCCAACCCGAGGTTTTTGGCTTGCTCCAACTGCGGGGAAATGCTCCTGAAACTTGGAAGAACAAGTCCTTCCAAGTTAGAAAGGCCCAGGTGTTGTGGTTGCAGAGATCGAACTTGTCACGCCCCGGGGTCGAAACTGCGACCCGGGCTCGCCAACAGATCCGCCACCTATGCCAAACCCGCATAGGCGAAGCGTCCTACCTGCAAACAGAACTACAGCTAACAGATATCAGAGCTAAAAGATAAAACTGCTGTAGAATAAAATCAACCACTGTACAACTGAAGATAAAACAACAAGGTCCATCTCCCAAAAATGATAATCATACATTAACCTCGAGTACAAAACTCATAGCTCAACAGGGAGATATCTCAAATAAAACATCAGTGTACAAGCTCTCAATACATCATATCCTCACTACACCAGTCTCTCAAATGAGGAAATAAATACCAATCTACCGACTATACTGAAGATCTCCTCCAAAGGGGGTACCGCTACTCTCCAAAGATGGGTCTGGATCTAGCTCGCTACTCCCTCACCACGCACAGCAACCACAGAACGGCAACACCCGCCAAGACTCTGCAAAACAAGAGGAGAAAGGACAAAAGGGGGAAAACCCCAACGGGCGTGAGAACTACGCAATAAGGGAGTTCTCAGTGGGTATCGCCACAAGGCCCGACGATCTGCCCACCAAGACTACTAGAGGCAAAAGATAACCGATGCAGTAAAACTGAAAGAAGAAGCTGGAAACACTCTACAGCTACCATGCCTCTATCCAAATGCTCAAATGGGGAAACTCTGATGAAGATATGCAACACTCGCACACGAGGTGCTCAATTGACCCAATCGAGCTGACTGCCACATCGGGTCCAGTCAAACCTGCGCCCACCTACAACCACCTCCCGCTGACGGGCAGGAATTACGTAGGGCGTCCAAACGGACTAACTCGCTATTGAGTAGTGGCTCATGCAGGCTATAGTCATAACCATGCCCTCTCTCTCTCAGAACGGAACGACTCAAGATGCTCAACCTCTCACACAATGGTCAAAGAACTCACAACGACCACGGGACCACCGTCAAACCCCGAACGGTTCCCAACAATACTAGCACTGGTCTAACACAGCTACTAGACTCCACTCGGTCCCCCAGGCACGAGTGTAACAAAAAGTATCTGCCTGAATAAACCCAATCGATATACCAGTAATCACTGGTACTGCCTGCTCTGCTGTCGAACTCAAGAACCCTGCCTGGTGCCCGGCGCTCACACCGTGGAAAGCCTACTCCGGAGTGGCACTCGAGGGGAGCGACCCACACGAGTAAAGTATCACTGTATCAAGCATCACTGTATCGAGTATCTCTGTAACCACTGTCTCATAATAGCAGGACTGGATCAAGACTATGATCAAAGTGGGAAACTCCGTCCACTAACAAAACCCCGATCTGATGCAATAGTACTCAAAAAGTGGGAAACACCATCCACTAGAACAATCTGATATCCAATCTGATGCAATAGTCAACATCCGGTCAACCGCCCAAAGTCCGCGGTCACCGCAATAACCCACAACCAACAATTGGGTAAACTAATCAAGATCCGGTCAACCGCCTACTGTCCGCGGTTGCCGCAATAACCCACAATCCACAATTGGGTAAATTAATCAAGATCCGGTCAACCGCCTACTGTCCGCGGTTGCCGCAATAACCCACAATCCAACATCAAGCACACCCTGTCTCTGACCCTAAGGTCCCAGCTACACTATCCCAAACCTCTGCTCGAACCCGAGCAACATGACTCAAAAGTCTAAATAAAAAGGAGAAAGAAAGCAATCATGGTTTCTCCTAAGTCAAATTCCAATATGTAGTGCAGCAGTAAAAGATGGCCTAACTATATGTCCATACACATATGTCCATACAAGCATGCATTTGTCCTCAAGAAGAATAAAGAAAATAAACCTCATGCCAAAATTATCAATGACCATACCTGTCCACAATTCTCAATCCATAATGGCTCCTCAGAGTAGAACCTGCACATAACTACATAATCCTATCCCAATGCATAAACCATCCTCATAAAAGGTTATGTGCTAATATGGCATGATAATTAATCATATAGGGTATCCTTGCCTTAGATAAGCTTTCACTAATCATCAACATGACTATTTGATTAATACCATTGTCATACTGTGAATAATTCACTTGCAATTTCCATAAAATCCTCATTGTTAAACTTACCGATCAATCCCAGCTATTGTACCATTCACCTGCATGCAATGCTAACATATGAAAATTTAGAGAACCGTCCACCAGTTCCGGGAATAAGGCACCCACCTGAAAAGCTGACTGTCCAAAGCCCAACAGCTGAAAACACCAATTAACTCTAATCCCTTGCTCCAATAAGTTCAGCACACCCGTAACACTCCTGGCACAATACAAAGTCCACTAATTACACTAGGCTCCCAGTTATAGCACTTAAAATCACATACAACCTCAAATTCTGAACTGTTAAATTATCACCTGCAGATAGTGCCCAGAAAATTCCAATAAAAATATCACCGCGATCCTCGCGTCGATAGCTTCGCAACGGTAGCTTGCACGCCCAAATCTGAGTTCGGTAAGCCAAGATAAAAATTCGGCAAGGGGGTACACTCATACAAAAATCTGTATTAAAATAGTACACTGTTCACTGAGAAAACAGTAATTTTCACCTCTGAAGAAATCTAAAAAAAATCCAAGAAAAATACGAGCGCGTTCCTTGCGATCTGTAGATGAAAAAGTTGTATAAGCTCGTTTCCAGCTGACGCTTGTGCGCAAAGATATGGCCAAAACACCTCGATGCTGTCCCACAAAGCCAAACAGAAAAAGGGTCACAGTGTTGCCTCGGGATCCGTGCCAAAAACTCGCAACGGGAAAGCGCGATCAATACGAAAGATGAAGCCCTACCTCTTAGGAGTCTGTCGGCGCAAGAATCACAGAAAAAGGAGCTCGGGGTAGCCCAGGGGAGCTAAAACACTGTCGCTGCGCCGAAGAAGAACACTAGAAAGCAACATCGCGCCGCACCGTAAAATCCAGAACCTCGGGATGCGTGCTCCTAAAATCCTAGAACTTGGCAGGAAGATCCAGAATTAAGAGTTGAACAAGTCTTCTTCAAGGTGCTCGGGCAGATGGTGCGTGGGCTGAGAGAAAAGAGCCAAAGAAGAGGGCTCGGGCTGCCTATTTATAGGCTGAGGAAACAATTGGAAAAATTCCCATTGTGTCCCAACTTTCGGGCGCCCGGTCCGGTCCGCCCGAATTCGGGCGCGCACAGTGCGGCCCGGCCCGCCAAGTTTCGGGCGCGCACAGTGCGGCCCGGTCCACCACACAGCCCAGCCCACTACTCCCCCGGGCCCCACTGCACCCGGTGCACCTGCGCCCGCCAATGGCGACGCGACACGTGGCCCGGCAACCCGTGCACCACGCACGTCGCGCCGTGGACCGCGCACGTCGCGGCTGACCCGGGCCGTACGGCCACCTGCCCCGCCGTACGGCCACCTGCCCCGGTCACCCACTCCACCGGTTGCGTGGACCGGGAGCACAACACCGAACCAATCACCTCACGCCACGTGTCCACCCGGTCTACCGTGCACCCAGGCCCAATTTCAGTGGACCGCGCCTGCTGAACCGGCCAACCGGAGAGCGCCACGTGGCCCGCCCCCGGTGCACGACCTCCGCGGTGGACCGCGCGCCTGCCCGCGCGCTCAGCCGCCTGCCCGCGCCCTCAGCCGCCTGCCCGCGGCCGCCAAACGCCTGCCCGAGGCTGCGCCGCCGCCCGCCGACGCTGTCCGCCGCCGCCGGCCGCCGCCGGCGATCGCCGGAAATACTGTTCCGGCATGAACAGTACCCGCAAGCTCAAAAACAGTAAGTAAATAGCCCATCTTGACCGTTTTCGCGCGCTGATTCCAAATCCGGCGTCCATTTTGCCAAATTCCAATCCTATAATTTGCCGGAGGCTCCCGGAAAGGTATTTTTAATCCGAATTCCGCGCCGAGCCTAAATTTGATATCCACTCCACGCGTAAACTCTTCTAAACATCCGATGGGGTCCCCCGATTACCTACGAGATCCATTTTAAGCCCTGAGTCCATCTCTTGTGTCCAAACTGGCGCGCGAACACCGCCGACATGCCACGTAGGCTTCCAGAAGCTGCTGGTCACACTGTAGAAGCCCTGCAAAGATCCGGGTCACCACAGAACTTGAGAAATGTGTATGTGAGTGTGTGTGTAAACGGTGCACACCAAGTGTTTGTTGTAATGCCTGAATGAAGGAAAGTTTGGAATTAGGGTTTGAGGTAAATATGAAAGTTGCTCTAAATTGTTCCCTGAGCTTGATGCTCATTTCAGATCAAACAGATCTGTGTGGACAGAGGTTTGGAGCATTGTACATTATGTTAGTAAGCAAGGTTGTGGAATCTTTTGTTCCAGCCACTTCTGTGCTGCACTAGGGCAAGCACAGTGATTATTGAGGTATTTTAAGCATGTGGTTCATGCAGAATTTGATTTGGTCAAGTATAGGTTGAGTTCTAATGTAATCAAGCTCTAAAATGAATAATTGGCCAAAGTCCTGTTTCTGGACTGTTTAAAAAGCTGAGACAGTGAGCTCCTGGCTAATTTGGGGTCACTGGATGCGATGCTCGCGTCAAATTTAAGTTTCGATAAGCCGGAGAAACAAAAATGCAAAATGGCTATGTTAGAGGAGTGTTTTTTTGGCCCGAAGTTTTCCTCGGGTCCCGTGCTGCCGCAAATTGGTGAGCACGGTGTTCAGCAAGATAAATGTCACCTGCTGGAAGTGACGGTTTGTTAAAATGAATCTTCAGTTGAAAGAACGAGCGAAAACAGTGCTAAAAAGATTTTGTTGGTCTAAGTGTGATTGTCAAACACTGAGGTTAAGTAATTAAAAAGGGTTAAGTGAATTGAAATGAGCTAAGAGTTAGAGTTGATCCCGGATCAATATGTTTGATTCAGGTCTGTCCAGTTTGCATCTGGTTCTGAGCGTACAATCGATTCAGTCTTGTCGCCTGCGATTTGACAGGTGGGTTTATCTTCGGTCCGGGCTTTATCATTTCGGCCCTCTGTGTACGGTATTGGTTGGACTCCTATTTTTTGTAGCTTAACTATTACTTTGAGCCTGCCTTCCTTTCGATTCAGTTTATACTGCTTCATGCCTGAGTTATAACTTTTATCAGTTATCTGTTGCTTTGTATAGTGCTTCCAGTATTCATATCATTATTCTGGACATTGCCATGCCTGATTGGTCATTTGCTAGGTTATATACCTGATTATCAGTACTTTCTGATTATATCTGATTCATGATATATAGTTGCTGCTTATTCTTGCATATGAGTTGAGACTCAGTTGATTCTGATATTGCATCCCAGTGGGGATTTCCCGGCTTGTTGTCGATTACCCGGTCAGTGGACCGAGAGCTTGAGCATTTGCTTTATGATTGAGCCTGCTTTCTTGTTGATCAAATACTACACTGCTGAACACATAATTTTAATCAACTAAATATTTTACTGAACGTCGTAGGGTCGCCTGAGTCTGTTCTTGTTTGATAGGACAAAGGCATTGCTCTTCGAAGTTTGGGCCTAAAACCTGTTTTCAAAATAGTTTTCTCAAAAATATGTGTTTAGTTTTGTATGTTTGGTTGGTCTGTATGATTGAGTTGAGATTTGCTGTTGATCTTATGTTGAGTTGAGATTTGCCTTTGATCTTGCATATGAGTTGAGATTGAGTTGACTAGTTGCTGATCATTCCTGCATGAGAGTTGAGATTCAGTTGATTGTATCCCAGTGGGGATTTCCCGGCTTATTGCCGTTTACCCGGTCAGTGGACCGTGAGTTTGAGCATTTGCATTTGATCGCCCGCACCATTGTACTTCACGAACATTGCCGGGGTCGCGCCCCGTGGATATTGTTCTTTACCGGTAAAGTGGTCAGCAGTGGCGACCCGTGACCCCCAGGGGGGGAATGTCAACCCGCTGGTGCCAGCTGGGCAAATTCGCTTGAGGTTTTGTGGAACCAATATGGTGGCTTGTGATTGGATAATTTGATATATCATCTATTTGATGCATATGTTGCTTTTAGTCTGCTTTTGTCTTATCTCATAATTCATGATATTCATTGGTTTGATACCTGCCTATACAATTATTCAGCATGCTTGGTTCATTATATTTCTGTCAAGATTATACTAAATCCTTGTTGATTATTCATTCGCTTCATAATCATGCTTACTTAATGTGATTATTACTATCCTCTAGTATTGTATGCCAGTAGGTACGATCTGCTATTTCTCGGCTCGTCGTGCCCACTGGGATACACTCCGGTGTGTCTCACACCCTCGGGTGACTGTTTTTCAGGTCAAGCGGGTGTTGGGATGTCGGGACGAATTGGCGAGGTATCGATATAGAGGTTGACCCTGGACAGCCGAAAAGCTATGTAATAGATGTTTGTGTCACGCCCCGGGGTCGAAACTGCGATCCGGGCTCGCTAACAGATCCGCCATCTGTACGGAAACTGCCGTACAGACGCAGCGTCTAGCCTGCAAAAGACAAAACTACAGCTACACAGATATCAGAGCGGATAAAAAGCTGTACTATAAAATTTCTCAACTACAAAGTTGCTACAACACAAAGCCTATCTCCCAAAATCAGATGATACAAATAGAAGTCCACCTATACAACATCTACAAATCCAAATGGGAGATAGCTAAACAGGAAACATAACCAACTCCCACAATCCGGGATGGTACATCTACCTCTCTCTAAAGTAACAATGCTGGTAGGGAACTATCACGCGACTCCCTGTCCTCGGTCCGTCCAGTCAAGCACAGCAGGAACGGAAGAAAGCCTCAGCAACCTGTCACCGACAGAGGGTGTGAGAACTACATCCTACAGTAGTTCTCAGTGGGTACCGTCTCCAAGAACCACGGTCTGCCCACTAAGTCTACCAGAGGCATAAGATAGAGAAAAGACTGATGATAAATATAAATAAGCTGGAAAAGAATCTACAGCTATCATGCCTCTATCTACTATGCTCAATAAGAAGAGACTATGGATGATGGTATGCAGTCACTCACTGCTGACAATATGTCACAAGTACTAAGCCCAAGACGCTCTACTATGACACATGCTACGCCATCACTCTCCCAGTGCATCCCAAATCTCAGCGACTGCCCCACAGGGTCCAGTCGAGTCAAGCCTGCGCCCCCTGGTGTATCAACCAGGGTGTCCCAACGGACAAACTCGATATCTCACACAGTGACCCCATGGTAGCACGGCCAGGGGTATCAAGCGACAACTAGTATATGAACTAGGCGCATCATCGCAGCCTCGTCAGGCTCGGTATCATCATCGCAGCCTCATCAGGCTCGGAATCATCAACGCACCCGGGGCGTGGTTCGAGGGGTGCGACCCCACCGAACTCAAGTATCTCATCAGTATCACTGTCTCACAAGTGGCTCCTGCAGGCTGTAGTGTCACGCCCCGGGGTCGAAACTGCGACCCGGGCGCTAACAGATCCGCCATCTGTACGGAAACTGCCGTACAGACGCAGCGTCTAGCCTGCAAAAGACAAAACTACAGCTACACAGATATCAGAGCGGATAAAAAAGCTGTACTATAAAATTTTTCTCAACTACAAAGCTGCCACAACACATAGCCTATCTCCCAAAATCAGATGATACAAAAAGAAGTGCACCTATACAACATCTACAAATCCAAATGGGAGATAGCTAAACAGGAAACATAACCAACTCCCACAATCCGGGATGGTACATCTACCTCTCTCTAAAGTAACAATGCTGGTAGGGAACTATCACGCGACTCCCTGTCCTCGGTCCGTCCAGTCAAGCACAGCAGGAACGGAAGAAAGCCTCAGCAACCTGTCACCGACAGAGGGTGTGAGAACTACATCCTACAGTAGTTCTCAGTGGGTACCGTCTCCAAGAACCACGGTCTGCCCACTAAGTCTACCAGAGGCATAAGATAGAGAAAAGACTGATAATAAGATAAATAAGCTGGAAAAGAATCTACAGCTATCATGCCTCTATCTACTATGCTCAATAAGAAGAGACTATGGATGATGGAATGCAGTCACTCACTGCTGACAATATGTCACAAGTACTAAGCCCAAGACGCTCTACTATGACACAAGCTACGCCATCACTCTCTCAGTGTATCTCGAATCTCAGCGACTGCCCACCCGGGTCCAGTCGAATCAAGCCTGCGCCCCCTGGTGTATCACCCAGGGTGTCCCAACGGACAAACTCGATATCTCACACAGTGACCCCATGGTAGCACGGCCAGGGGTATCAAGCGACCTCTAGTACATGAACTAGGCGCATCATCGAAGCCTCGTCAGGCTCGGTATCATCATCGCAGCCTCATCAGGCTCGGAATCATCAACGCACCCGGGGCGTGGTTCGAGGGGTGCGACCCCACCGAACTCAAGTATCTTATCAGTATCACTGTCTCACAAGTGGCTCCTACAGGCTGTGGTCCTCGATCAAACAGATCGGTATCTCGATGCTCAAAGCACAAACTCAGTCGGAGAACCCTCCACGACTCAATCTCACAACACTGACCCACTCAAAGAAAGTACTACACAGCTGGGACCACCGACTCTCCCACGGCTACCACAACACAACTCCACTGAACTCAACACTCAACTCACGGCCGGAGCTACTCCACGGCCAGATCTACGAAGGGTCCGAAACCCAGGGAGACTAACATCTACGTCCCCAAGAGAGAAAGCAGCCCTTAGAACCCAGATCACTCGAATCCGCTCGGGTGGATAAGTTTTTAAGAAACCATGTCATTTATTTCAGAAAATCATTCGATCTGAGAGAAAGCCATCTTTATAATGATTTTTAGTCTTTTTTAGGAAAACCCTTTGAAATCAAGTTTTATGCCCAAGCCTCGAAGAGCTGATGCCTTCGTCCCTACGGACGAGAACAGACTCAGACAACCTTGCGAGGCTTGGAAGAAACATTGGCTGACTAAAATCATGTATTTATCCAAAAAGGTTCTGGGTTCAAGGTCCTGCTAACACACGTGCACCACGATCCCAACCTGGTGGTGACGAGAAGAACAGTGGAAAGGAAAACCCCCGGGACCACCGTTTATCTGAAACGGCTCCCCAAAATGCTAACACTGGCCTAACCCAGCCACCAGACCCCACTCGGCCCCCCGGGCCCGAGTGCAACACCCATCCCACAACACTCTGACCACTCAGCCCACTACCCGGGCGAGGAAACTCTAAGTCCCGAAGGATATGAAAAGTGCGGGATGTCTAAAGCATAAAGGAACCTAGCCCAAATTAAGGTTCACAAATGGTCTGGTCAAAATCATGCACATATGACGGGGGTGCTAGTTAAGTTCCAAGAAAATACTTAAACTAGCATGCAATCCTAACACATTAGAATTAGAAGGAAGTCCGTAGACTTGGAGAGAAAACCAACCCACCTCAGAAAGCCACCCAATTGCTCGTCGACACTTGCAATTGGGCTCAGCGGGCCTACCTGGCCTCCAAGGGGTCTGCACGCAACACGAAGCCCGATGCCAGAATCCGCACGCAAATCGGGGCACGCCGTGTCCAACCACGAGAACGCTCACTCAGCGGACGCCCCGAAACCAACCCGCGGCTCCACGCGGCGAAGAAACACACAACCAGCCTCGACGGAAGCTAAAAACAGCGCCGCGAGCTGCCAGAAGCGAAGAAATCGCAAAATCAATCCACACAGTCAAAACCGAGCCTCCGACGGCGAAAAACAGCTTCCGTCGGCGAAAACAGCCTCCGTCAGCGAAAACCAGCGCCCGACGGCGAAAAACAGCATGCGGCGGCGAAAAACAGCTCCGTCGGTGAAAAACAGCGCCCGACGGCGAAAAACAGCACGCGGCGGCGAAAAACAGCTCCGTCGGCGAAAAACAGCGCCCGACGGCGAAAAACAGGCAAAAACTGCTAGCGAGACAATTCGCGAAAATCCTGCGAAACTGCTCGCAAAAACCGCTCAAAATCTGCTCACAAACTGCTTGCAAAAACTGCTCAAAACCGGCTTGCGAAAACAGCTTGCGAAAAGCTGCTCCGTCGGCGAAAAACTGTGCCCGACGGCAAAAACAGCTCACAAATCAGCTTGCGAAAATCCTGCGAAAACCGCTCGCAAAACAGCGGAAAACAGCGAAACCTGCGCGCGAAACCGCTTGCGAAAACTGCCGGCGAAAACTGCGAAAAATGGCTCCGTCGACGGAAAAACTGCGCCCGACGGCGAAAAACAGCGCGCGGCGGCGAAAAAACAGCGGCCGACGGCGACCAACGGGCTCCGACGGCGAAAAAACGGCGCCGGCACGCAACCCGAGGTGTCGCCCGCCGTCCGGGAGCACGCCGAGCGTCGACAACCCCTGCCGCGCGACGAGGGAGGCCCACCGCGTGGCGCCAAGCCAAACCGCGCGAATCCGAAAATCCCAAAAATCCAAGAATCCAATTTTTTCTTGCTTTAAAAACACCAATTAAAATCCTCAAAGCTCCAAAACACCGAAAAACCCCCAAAAACAGAAACTACTTACCTCGTTGTCGCACGCCGCACGCCCACGAGCATCCACTCGGCTTCCGACGGCGAATCCAAAAATCCGAGAAAGCCTCAAAAGCCCTTCCTCTTCCTTTTCTTTTTCCTTTTCCTCTCTTTTCTTTTCCTTTCTTTCTTTCTTCCTTTCTTTCTTTCCTTTTTCCTGCTGCAGAGGGTGGGTGGCTGGTGCTTTTATAAAGCAAAAGCTTTATTAAATAAATCTTTTAATTAATTAACTCCAAAAACTCCAACTCCAACTCACTTTTTGCCTTCGGGCTCTCCGCCGCTGCCCGGAACCTCCCGAACTCCGCTGTAAATCGAAAATACACGCGCTCACAGCTTTTTCTCTCCAAAAAGCTCATCCGTTGAGGCGGGGTGCTCAAATCAATTACCGGCTCCAAAATTGCCAGTTCCAACTCACTTTTTGCCTCCGGGTCCTCCGCGTCAGTCCGGAACCTCCCGAACCTCGCTGTAAATCGAAAGTACACGTGTCCACAGCTTTTTCTCTTCAAAAAGCTCGTCCGTTGAGTCGGGGTGCTCAAATCAATTACCGGCTCCAAAATTGCCAGTTCCGACTCACTTTTTGCCTCCGGGTCCTCCGCGTCAGTCCGGAACCTCCCGAACCTCGTTGTAATCTGAAAGTACACCTGTTCCAAGTGTTCCTGAATTTCCGGCGCTCCACGGTGAAGTCGGAAATTTCCAATCTCATCCTCAATCGGCCTACAAAGCCCGGAAAAATCCCGAATCGAGCTGGAGCTTCCGCGTTGATCCGAATCAACTCGGCATCAACAGTAACCTCAGATACAACATGCTCAAGGCAACTCTCTGCTCCAAGTCATCTGTGTGGTCGGCGCGCTATCCAATGCCCCGGTACTTTACATGTAGTCCTCGATCAAACAGATCGGTATCTCGATGCTCAAAGCACAACTCAGTCGGAGAACCCTCCACGACTCAATCTCACAACACAGACTCACTCAACGAAGGTACAACACAGCTGGGACCACCGTCTCTCCCAATGGCTCCCACAACAACACCCCACTGAACTCAACACTCAACTCACGGCCGGAGCTACTCCACGGCCAGATCTGCGAAAGGTCCGAAACCCCGGGAGACTAACACCTACGTCCCCAAGAAAGAAGCAGCCCTTAGAACCCAAATCACCCGAATCCGCTCGGGTGGATAAGTTTATAAGAAACCATGTCATTTATTTCAGAAAACCATTCGATCTGAGAGAAATCCATGTTTATAATGATTTTTAGTCTCTTTTAGGAAAACCCTTTTGAAATCGAGTTTTATGCCCAAACCTCGAAGGGCTAATGCCCTCGCCCTACCACACAAGAACCGACTCAGGCAACCTTGCGAGGCTTGGAAGAAACATTGGCTGACTAAAATCATGTATTTATCCAAAAAGGTTCTGGGTTCAAAGTCCTGCTAACACACGTGCACCACGATCACATCCTGGTGGTGACGAGAAGAACAGCGGAAAGGAAAACCCCCGGGACCACCGTTTATCTGAAACGGTTCCCCAAAACACTAACACTGGCCTAACCCAGCCACCAGACCCCACTCGGCCCCCCCCGGGCCCGAGTGCAACACCCGTCCCACAACACTCTGACCACTCAGCCCACTACCCGGGCGAGGAAACTCTAAGTCCCGAAGGATATGAAAAGTGCGGGGTGTCTAAAGCATAAAGGAACCTAGCCCAAATTAAGGTTCACAAATGGTTGGTCAAAATCATGCACATATGACGGGGGTGCTAGTTAAGTTCCAAGAAAACACTTAAGCTAGCATGCAATCCTATCACATTGGAATTAGAAGGAAGTCCGTAGACTTGGAGAGAAAACCAACCCACCTCAGAAAGCCACCAATTGCTCATCGACACTTGCAATTGGCTCAGCGGGCTTACCTGGCCTCCAAGGGGTCCGCACGCAACACGAAGCCCGATGCCAGAATCCGCACGCGAAACGGAGCACGCGGCGACCAACCACACGACCGCGCGCTCCGCGGAAGCTAAAACCGCACCGCAAGCTGCCAGAAGCGAAGAAATCGCAAAATCAATCAAAAAGGTCAAAACCGAGCATCCGACGGTGAAAAACAGCCTCCGTCGGCGAAAACAGCCTCCGTCAGCGAAAAATCAACGCCCGACGGCGAAAAACAGCCCGTCGGCGAAAACCAGCGCCCGACGGCGAAAACAGCCCCGTCGGCGCAAAAACTGCTCAAAAACAGCTTGCGAAAAACCAGCGAAAACTGCGCAAACCGCTCGCGAAATCTGCTCGAAAAACGCGCTAAACCGCTCGCAAACTGCTCGCGAAAAACGGCGAAAACCTGCGCGAAAACCTGCGCGAAACTGTGCGAAATCTGCGAGCGAAAACAGTGAAAACCGCTTGCGAAACTGCTCGAACCTGCTCGCGAAAAGCGGTGAAAACCTGCGCGAAAACCTGCGCGAAACTGTGCGAAATCTGCGAGCGAAAACAGCGAAAACTGCTCGAAAAACTGCACAAAACTGCATGCGAAATCAGCCGGCGAAAACCCGCGAGAAACAGCGGCCGACGGTGGGAAACAACGGCTGACGGCGAAAAACGGTGCCGGCACGCAAACCGAGGCGCCACCGCTGTCCCGGGAGCACGCCGAGCGGCGAAAATCCAGCCGCGCGACGAGGGAGGCCCGCCGCACGGCGCCCAACCAAGCAGCGCCGCGCAGCGACCTGCTGCGCGGTGCCGGAGCGCACCGCGCAGCGCCCAGCGGCGCTGCCCACAGCGCCCAGCGCGCACCTGCGCGCGGCCCGGCCGCGCGGCCCTGCCGCGCGCGCCTGCGCGCGGCCAGGAGATGTTGCACGCACGCGCGCGGCCCTGCCGCGCGCCCCTGCGCGCGGCCCTGCCGCGCGCGCCTGCGCGCGGCCAAGAGGTGCCGCGCGGACCTGCGCGCGGCCCTGCCGCGCGCACCTGCGCGTGGCAAGGAGATGCCACGCGCACGCGCGCGGCCCTGCCGCGCGCGCCTGCGCGCGGCCAGGCAGCGCCGCGTGCCGCTCTTTGCTGCACGCGGCGCCGCGCCCAGCGGCAAGTCGCCGCAGGGTGCTGCCAACAGCAGCACCCTGGCGCCGCGCGTGCGCCGTTGCGCGCGCGCGCGGCCGCCGGCGACGGCAAAATCCAAGAATTTCCGAAAAATCCCAAAAAATCCTATTTTAGCATTTTAAAACCCAATTAAAATCCTCAAAGCTCAAAACTCCAAAAAATCCAAATCCAAAATGCACAAACCTCCAAAAATCCCCAAAATTAGAATTTTACATACCTTGACGACGCTCGCCGCACGCCCACGAGCTCCTCGCGGCCTCCAACGGCGAGTCGAAAAATCCAAGAATGCCTCGAACCCCTTTTTCATCTTTTTCTTCTTCTTCCCTTTTCCTATCTTTTCCTTTCCTTTCTTTCTCTTTTCCTTTCTTTCTCTTTTCCTGCTGCAGAGGGTGGAGGTGGAGCCTTTTATAAAGCAAAAAGCTTTATTATTAATTAACTTAATTAATTAATTCCAAAAACTCCAACTCCAACTCACTTTTTGCCTTCGGGCTCTCCGCCGCTGCCCGGAATCTCCCGAACTCCGCTGTAAATCGAAAATACACGCGCTCACAGCTTTTTCTCTTCAAAAAGCTCATCCGTTGAGGCGGGGTGCTCAAATCAATTACCGGCTCCAAAATTGCCAGTTCCAACTCACTTTTTGCCTCCGGCTCCTCCGCGTCAGTCTGGAACCTCCCGAACCTCGCTGTAAATCAAAAGTACACGTGTCCACAGCTTTTTCTCCTCAAAAAGCTTATCCGTTGAGTCGGGGTGCTCAAATCAATTAACGGCTCCAAAATTGCCAGTTCCGACTCACTTTTTGCCTCCGGGTCCTCCGCGTCAGTCCGGAACCTCCCGAACCTCGCTGTAAATCAAAAGTACACGTGTTCCAAGTGTTCCTGAATTTCCAGCACTCCACGGTGAAGTCTGAAATTCCCAATCTCATCCTCAATCGGCCTACAAGGCCCGGAAAAACCCCGAATCGAGCTGGAGCTTCCGCGTTGATCCGAATCAACCCGGCATCAACTGTAAACTCAGATACAACATGCTCAAGGCAACTCTCTGCTCCAAGTCATCTGTGTGGTCGGCGCGCTATCCAAAGCCCCGGTACTTTACATTCTCCCCTCCTTCAAAAGGTTTCGTCCTCGAAACCAAAACACACACCCTACCCCAAGAAACCCACATCAAGAAAAACATCAACTCCAACTCTCTCTCAATTGAAAAGCAGCCGAAAATAGCGAAAAGTCCAAAATTTCCCAAGGACCGATGCCTTCACCCCGATCAAACAAGAACAGGTTCCAGCATCGCCTCCATTTCTGGAGTAGTCCTTCGAAATTTTTCGCTCCGCTGCTATTTTCGGCGTTAAAACGGGAAAACAAGGAGAGAGAGATGTTGAAGCTGTCCCTGCTGTGGCCGCAACCCAAAACCACCATCCACCAACTCAACCATGTAGGGGTGCAAAACTCTGATCTCAACCACTAGGACAGGAAGTCATACCAAGTACCAAGCGATCCGCTAACCTGGCGCCCACCAATCGGCAACCCAAACTCATCCTCTCGGCCCTCAGGTGGTCGCTCTAACTCAACATACTGGCACCACCAAACCTTCACTGGGTAAAACCAACCGTAAATTCCATAACTTCACAAGCAAGAATTTCTTCGGTTGCTTCTGATAGCTCAAATCCTTGTTCGACTCCAACGAAGAAAAGCCGATAAAGTGCGAGGATTCAATTACACTTCTTCCTATCAGACGAAAATCACGGTCCAAACTCCCCGCGTAAACTCAAGTCTATAAACATAAACCTCTGCGGCTGGTGGCTTCCAAAAATCGAAGTCTCCAAAAAGGCAAAACTCCTCCGTTGCTCTTTGGCGACCAAAATAATCAAGTTTCGCAGGTACATCTCTCGATTAGGCAACCAACATCTCCCCTCTTAGGAGTTGCTGCACTACCTCCAGTGATCTTGAAGCTCTAAGCCACTTCGGAAACAAATCCAAATGTCCACGACGGGTCCGGCCGCTAACCCGTTCAAACACAGCTGGAGAACTCGATTCTTCAAATACTAACAATCGCAGGCCTCAGTCAATCCACTTGACCGCAAGGCAAGCTCAAAAAGCCCCTACCGGGTTCTGAACACTAACCGGGCACAGCCCCGGCTGCAAGGTTCCATAACCATGTCGACCACTATCTCGGTCTCCAACCCAGTATCCTGGCGCCTCGACTGCCGAGAACCTCCAGGTCTCTGTCTCCTCTGAGACACATGATCCTGAGGCTGGCACCATGGCAACCTCGATCCACTCCACTATCCCGAAATCAGGCAACACTGGAAGACTCTCTCTCTGGAGCTGGTCCCTCGATCTCCGTCCCTCCTGGACGTGATCAGTGATCCTCGGTCAATCCATCGCACATGCCCAATCGCTGCATCTACGGTCGGCACTCGCCGAGAATACACAATGAGATAGATATCCAGGTGCAGTCCCCTCTCAACAAAATCAACCTCTAAACCTCATCCTGGGTGACGAGGGGCCCACTGCTCAACCATCGTGGAAACTCGCTCTCGGTGGTCCAACAGGACGAATCCGACGCCACCAACTCTCGGCGTCCCTAACCAAAGGCGCAAGATCAAACGCCCTGAAGCTTCTCCTGGATGAACAAATCCTTGAACAGCTTTACCATAGCAGCGATCCAGTTCTCGGCCTCCCAAGGCCCCAACTTAATCCCAAAATCTGCAGGGGATGGGACTGGATGAAGTAAAATAACCGGTTGGCAACCTCTCGCTGCTCCTGCACCATCAGTGGTGCGATCAGGGTCGAAATCGACAATGTCGCGGCTGGAGTACTACTGGCGATACCCCGGAAGATGCTCTCAGCTCGAACATGCGCAACACACGCTCCATGTTCTTCCCCTGGCGCCGCAACGCCTCCGACATCTGGGCCCCCTGAGCCCGCAGATCCTGCACCTCACCCTGCCTAGCCTGCTCGGCAGCCCGCCGTCCGGGCTCCTCAGCTGAGGTCAAACCCCCGCTCGTCGCTGCACGACGTCTCGGCGGCATCGCAAGTAACTGAAACAAAACAAACATCAGGACACAACAACCATACGACCCAATCCAACGAGAGTCTAAAATTTGTTATCCTTCCTAAAGTATTATGTTGTCTGCAGCCAACATAATCACTTTGAGAGAATAACATTTCAAATCACTCATCCCAACCCGAGGGAGAGGTAAAAACTCAATCTGGACTCTCGCTAACAGTCACGACTCTCACGTAGTCATCCTAATGTCCAACCACAAGCCTAGGGTTTCTAAGTCCTCAATGACCTATATCCTAGGCTCTGATACCACTCTAATCTGTCACGCCCCGGGGTCGAAACTGCGACCCGGGCTCGCTAACAGATCCGCCATCTGTACGGAAACTGCCGTACAGACGCAGCGTCTAGCCTGCAAAAGACAAAACTACAGCTACACAGATATCAGAGCGGATAAAAAGCTGTACTATAAAATTTCTCAACTACAAAGTTGCTACAACACAAAGCCTATCTCCCAAAATCAGATGATACAAATAGAAGTCCACCTATACAACATCTACAAATCCAAATGGGAGATAGCTAAACAGGAAACATAACCAACTCCCACAATCCGGGATGGTACATCTACCTCTCTCTAAAGTAACAATGCTGGTAGGGAACTATCACGCGACTCCCTGTTCTCGGTCCGTCCAGTCAAGCACAGCAGGAACGGAAGAAAGCCTCAGCAACCTGTCACCGACAGAGGGTGTGAGAACTACATCCTACAGTAGTTCTCAGTGGGTACCGTCTCCAAGAACCACGGTCTGCCCACTAAGTCTACCAGAGGCATAAGATAGAGAAAAGACTGATGATAAATATAAATAAGCTGGAAAAGAATCTACAGCTATCATGCCTCTATCTACTATGCTCAATAAGAAGAGACTATGGATGATGGTATGCAGTCACTCACTGCTGACAATATGTCACAAGTACTAAGCCCAAGACGCTCTACTATGACACATGCTACGCCATCACTCTCCCAGTGCATCCCAAATCTCAGCGACTGCCCCACAGGGTCCAGTCGAGTCAAGCCTGCGCCCCCTGGTGTATCAACCAGGGTGTCCCAACGGACAAACTCGATATCTCACACAGTGACCCCATGGTAGCACGGCCAGGGGTATCAAGCGACCACTAGTATATGAACTAGGCGCATCATCGCAGCCTCGTCAGGCTCGGTATCATCATCGCAGCCTCATCAGGCTCGGAATCATCAACGCACCCGGGGCGTGGTTCGAGGGGTGCGACCCCACCGAACTCAAGTATCTCATCAGTATCACTGTCTCACAAGTGGCTCCTGCAGGCTGTAGTCCTCGATCAAACAGATCGGTATCTCGATGCTCAAAGCACAACTCAGTCGGAGAACCCTCCACGACTCAATCTCACAACACAGACTCACTCAACGAAGGTACAACACAGCTGGGACCACCGTCTCTCCCAACGGCTCCCACAACAACACCCCACTGAACTCAACACTCAACTCACGGCCGGAGCTACTCCACGGCCAGATCTGCGAAAGGTCCGAAACCCCGGGAGACTAACACCTACGTCCCCAAGAAAGAAGCAGCCCTTAGAACCCAGATCACCCGAATCCGCTCGGGTGGATAAGTTTATAAGAAACCATGTCATTTATTTCAGAAAACCATTCGATCTGAGAGAAATCCATGTTTATAATGATTTTTAGTCTCTTTTAGGAAAACCCTTTTGAAATCGAGTTTTATGCCCAAACCTCGAAGGGCTAATGCCCTCGCCCTACCACACAAGAACCGACTCAGGCAACCTTGCGAGGCTTGGAAGAAACATTGGCTGACTAAAATCATGTATTTATCCAAAAAGGTTCTGGGTTCAAGGTCCTGCTAACACACGTGCACCACGATCACATCCTGGTGGTGACGAGAAGAACAGCGGAAAGGAAAACCCCCGGGACCACCGTTTATCTGAAACGGTTCCCCAAAACACTAACACTGGCCTAACCCAGCCACCAGACCCCACTCGGCCCCCCCGGGCCCGAGTGCAACACCCGTCCCACAACACTCTGACCACTCAGCCCACTACCCGGGCGAGGAAACTCTAAGTCCCGAAGGATATGAAAAGTGCGGGGTGTCTAAAGCATAAAGGAACCTAGCCCAAATTAAGGTTCACAAATGGTTGGTCAAAATCATGCACATATGACGGGGGTGCTAGTTAAGTTCCAAGAAAACACTTAAGCTAGCATGCAATCCTATCACATTAGAATTAGAAGGAAGTCCGTAGACTTGGAGAGAAAACCAACCCACCTCAGAAAGCCACCAATTGCTCGTCGACACTTGCAATTGGCTCAGCGGGCTTCGCCTCCAAAGGGTCCCGCACGCAACCTAAGCCCGATGGCCATAATCCCGCACGGCGAAAAACGGAGCACGCCGGCGACCACCCACACGACCGCGGC
>JAQNDB010003583.1:0-28545 GCA_029204045.2 Tillandsia leiboldiana
AGATTTAACCCATTAGAGTTTGGATTTTGAACTTGTGTCTTTTAAACTTTTAACTGGGAGCGGGCGACACGTGGCCTGGGGGGTCCACGGTGCGGCCGCGCACGGCGCGCTGCGCGCAGGGTTGACCGACATCGGTGAGCTACATGTGGCTGCCCGGCATTTGGCTGGTCCCGGTGCATGCCAAAACTGTGGACCGCCCAGCCGTCCGCCGCGCACGCGACCTGCCCGCGCCGCGCCGCGTGCTCTGCCGATTGCATGTCGCCGCGGCGCTGCCCCTGGCCTGCCGGAACAGTAAAATCTTGCCCTCAGAAATCCGTATTTTGGCATCCGAGCTCCGAAATACAAGTAGTCCATTTCATCGTTTTCGCGCGCTGAGTCCAAACCGATGTCTGTTTTGTCAAATTTCACTTCTAAAATTTGTCGAGGCATCTAGATAGGTATTCTTAATCCAAATTTCGCGCTGGGTAATTCTGAGGTCCGATTTATGCGCAACCATCTCTAAGACACATCATAGGCCTCCAGAAGCCACAATTCACTCTGAAAGACCTTTGCGAAGAATCGGGTCATCACAGAAGCGCCCATCACTGGTTGATGAGGGACAGACGAGTCAGGCAGGGACCTCCGAGACCTCCACGATTCTTCCTCAGGATCGTGGGTTTCAGGGGGCCAGAGGTCAGGTGCACCTGTTACGGCATTTTGGTATTGGCATATTTCGTGAGTCAAGTCAGTGAGTTGAGTCGGAGTCTTAAAGGGATCAAATTGTCAATCAGCAATCAAAGACTTAGAGAAGATTCAACAAGAGCTCAAGTTGACACTCAGTGTCTTGAATCTTGAAGATTGAAGTTGAAGAATTGTGGATCAGTTACATCAATCTCAAGAAGAAAGTATTCAAAGGATCAGGTATGGTTAACTAAATAATTTTGGTGATCCGAATACTTTCTTATAGTGTAGAAACACTTGGATGAATTTTTAATTGCATAATAATCAAAAACTGGTGTTCGGACATGTTCAGGATCCGGATCAGGCCAACGATCCGGATCCCGAAGGTTGTTGCTTCATACAAGACTTCGATCCGGATCCATGCAATTTCCGATCGGATCCCGAATGTTAAGTTTTCTGATTGTATGAACGATCCGGATCGGGCAATGCGATCCGGATCCCGAACCCTGGTTTTCTGGAATCGTCAATCTCGTTACGACGATCCGGATCGCAGTAAATCCGATCCGGATCGCCGTCCTGAATATTTCCAGATAAGGTATGTTTTTTGATTCTTATCTCTTTCCAAAGGTTTCTAAACTATAAATAGACGTTTAGGTTTCTCCAAAAACGTGGGTGCTACGGCCGATCTTTTTATAAAACATTTGAGAGCAACCCTAGAGGCTAGGTTTTCATTGTTCTTCTTAATAGCCTCTTTTAGGTCAATTCGACGGTTCTTTCAAGATCTATCTTTTGTCGAATTGATCTAATCTTTGCTTAGAGATTTCTTCTACGGTTCTTCATTGATAATCTAAGCAAAGGATCACCATCGAAGTCAATATTCTTATCGACTGAGTTTGTCGTCGTGGATTCGACGGTGGCATCGTGGATTCGGTGTGCTAAAGGCGTTTCGTGGATTCGAAGCGTGCGTTCGTGGATTCGAACTGTGAGCAGTGACGTGCAAAATCGGTGGAGCGCGAGGTCCAAGAAATTGAAGGAGGGGTTAAATACGTGGAGACGGTAATCACCTTGTATTCTTCTTTTCTTAGGGATTGTTATTGCGCGGATATCCCAACCGGTCAGCGCAAGGTCCGAAGAAGCTGAAGGAGGGGTTGAGTCCGTGGAGTCGGTAATCACCTTGTTATTCTTCTATTCTTAGTGGATTGTTATTGCGTGTTGGTCCAGTGGTTTTTTCTCCTGGATTGGAGTTTCCACGTAAATCTCGGTGTGCTGTTTTTATTTTCCGCATTGGTTTTTATTTTGCATGAGATTAGAGTTTTTAAGTATTACACCTATTCACCCCCCCTCTAGTTGTTTGATAGTACCTATTTAGATCCTTGTGGATCCATAATAACTCTACAATTGGTATCGGAGCGGGTTTTAGGTTTATCTATCTTGATGGGTGAAAGTGGTAATATTTATAGACCTCCTCTTTTTGATGGGACTAATTATGCTTATTGGAAAGTGCGGATGAGAGCTTTTCTCATCGCAATTGATGAGCGAGTATGGCAATCCGTGGAATGCGGTTGGGTGCATCCTGTTGAGGAAGTAGGAAATTCTACTACCCAAAACCTCGCTCTAGATGGTCCAAAGAGGAATTTGAAAGATCTTCTTACAATGGGAAAGGTATGAACGCTTTATTTAACTCTCTTTCCTCGACTGAATTTACAAGAATTTCCGCGTGTGAAACCGCGAAGGAATTTGGGATATTCTCAAAATTACACATGAGGGTACTAATCTTGTAAAAATTCAAAAGCTCCAGATGCTACAAGTCAATTTGACTCTATTCATATGGAAGAGCATGAATTGTTTATAGATTATTACACTAGACTTCAAGATGTAATTAATACATGTGCTAATCTAGGAGAAAAGATCCCGGAGTCGAAAATTGTAAGAAAGATACTTCGGACTCTTCCGGAACGGGGTTTAGGGCAAGGTTACCGCCATTGAAACCGTTAGTCATCCGGATGAGATGAGTGTTGAGGAATTAGTAGGTGCTTTGCAAACTTATGAATTGACTTTTCCTACTAATCAAGTTTCTTCCAAGTCTTCTCTAAGCTTACAGGTATTGCATTCAAATCCACAAAGAAAGAAGATAGCGAATCGAGTTCCGACGATGAAATCTCTTTTGCCGATTTTGAAGAACAATTGGCGCGGATCACAAAGAAATTTCGTCGGAAATGTTGGAAGAATCGAAACGATGGATCTTCATCCACGGAACCATCTAAAGGATCATCGGGTTTCTAAATCCTCTAACCTCAAATTCCTTGCAAAACCTTCTAAGGAAAAAGATGAATTCGAAGGGGAAATCCGATGTTATAGATGCAAAGGCTACGGCCATATTTCAACGGATTGTCCTACTCCGAAATTATATAAAAGAAGGCTTTGCAAGCGAAAACTTGGGACGATTTTACTTCTAATGAATCAACCTCAAGTAAAGAGGAAAAAAATCGTTGCTTTTCATGCCTCTCATTTTCCCTCTTCTAATAATTGTTTATCATCATTAGTCACTAACTCTACTCCTTTGATTTTGTATGAAACATCAACAACCGGCGGAGAGTCATCAAGTGAGGGGGAGTCGGACGAGGAAGAACTCGTTGAGGCATATCAACAACTTCTTGCGGAATCTAAGAAGATGGCCAAACATATCAAGAAGTGAGGAAAGCAACGACCTTGAAGATCAAGACGAGAATCATGCTTTAAAGATCAAACTTCATGATCTCGAGGAGGAACGAGAGCTTTTATTGGATAATATAAAATCCTCCAAGAAAAGATAAATCAATCGGAACCGGTTCGTTAATTCCCATATTAACAAGATTGATTTTCTTGAAAAGCAGTTTGAGGAAATACATGTCACCAATCAAGCATTGACCAAGGCAAGTTCATCAACTTAAATCCGACATACAAAGGATTTCAACCGGTTCCAAGAAACTTGAATGTATGTCCGGATTAGGTCAAACAAGCAAGGTTGGTTTGGGATTCAAAAAGAACCAAACTGTGAATGCTTCAAGTTCCACAATGAAATTGAAAGGAAGAACTTGTCACCTATGTGGACTTGAAGGACATTTGGTGAAGCATTGCCCGAAAAAGAGAAAGAAGAGTCCTTCGGCAACTTCATCTACGGAGCGAACTCAACGGAATCAAAAGACACGTCAAGTCAAAGGAGTTCACTCAACCCACCAAAGGTCCGAGCCACAACATCAATCATACAAGTGGATCATTGCGAGGCAAAGACCTAAGGTGGACCAACAGTCAAAGCGGACAACCTCCGGCCACAACGAATCAAGACAACCCAAAATCCAGCGATTTTGGATTCGGAAAGGTGATATCTTTCCTTGTCTTAAGTTCTAAATAGCTTATGACTGTATGTAATGCTTTGATTGGTTTTCCCTTCATATCTTTCTTAATCTTTGCATTACATGTTTTTCAATGCTCTTCGTTTTTATACTTTGTTTTTGAACAAAAGGGTTTTTAATGAACAAGTGCATTGAATAAAAAGGGTTTCACTTTTATTCACTCCAATTTAATTTTATATGGATTATCAACTTTACTCCATAATCATAATCTTGAAGATACTTCATTATAGGAGTTTTTGATATTATAAGCATCAAAATTTTAGAAATCATGTGTGATCTTTAGATGCTTAATCTATCTCGGTTGTGTGAGTTCATTGTGATAAACGTGAGACAACCGATAGACTAAATTTGGGATTTAATTCTTTCACGTAAGAGATTGCATTCTTACAAGGGTATTGAAATGATTTGCAAAAGATGTGGAAAGAGTTACATCCGAAGGAGTGTGAAAACTATCACCACATGCTGGAAAGAGCTGCCACCCCGGTCGTCCGGTTTGTGTGTTGAAGCTACCACATGTTATGGATGCTTGATAGTATTTTATGAGAAAATCTTTAGTTGAAGCATTTGGAGATTTATATGCAAAACTCTTATATTTTGAACAATCTCCTGGTTGGTATAAGGTGGGATAGTTGAAAGATGCTCAAAGAGCCACCCTTAGGTATTTTAGTGCTTATCTCAATTTGAAAGGGTAGAATTCAAGATTGATGTCGTTTGGAAATCTCCGTATGTCATCTTTGTAAATCCGTTACATCTTGATAGACTTTGGATCTCAAGATTATTTTTGATGACTTGTGTTTGATGAATATAACATGAAAAACGGTTTATAATGTTTTACCTTTATTTTTTCATGATTTTGGAGTAAATCTTTTTAATTTTGTGAAATTAATTGGATTGAATGACATCTGTGTGAATTCACTGTTTAAAGCACTTAAATTGATTTCTTGATGGAATACAAATCGGTATTTGAAAAGATTCTAAAATCTGGATTTGTTTCAAGAAATTATTTAATTTTTTGCTTTCTGGTACCGGTACGCAATCTGCATTTTTGTTATATATACCAGAACTGAGCTTTTATCTCTCTTTCTCCATGAACTAATTTGTTAGTAATTTCCTTTTGTCTAGTATGTTCACTGTTTGACAATTTGTGACAAAAAGGGGAGAAGAGAAATGACGAGATGAGATCATCAAGAGAGGACAAACGAAACGAAAATGGAAAAATGGGGGAGAACGGAAAATGATGATCGTACCACAAAGGGGGAGAACATAGATGCTCAAGAACATGGAGAACATGTTAGAGATGCTCAAGATAGGGGGAGACAAAGAAAGGTTGAAAGAGCTGGGAAAAACAAAGAACCAAAAGGATGAATCAAATGTAGGATTTTAATTTCTAACGACTGACGTTTGATTTTGTTTGGAGTTTTGTTTTGCAGGAATTACATCACTTTAAGACTCCAAGTCCTAAGTCATAGAGTATGTTCTAGGACTGTTTGGTTCAAATGTAATTTTGTATTTATTGGATCTTTCACGCAAAGAAAATCAATGTTTTGGTGATAACATTGAATTTCGATTTTTGGTTTAAGATAAGTGACTTGAGCGCCTTTTATGTATTTTTGGGTTTTGTCACGAAATTGCCAAAGGGGGAGATTGTTACGGCATTTTGGTATTGGCATATTTCGTGAGTCAAGTCAGTGAGTTGAGTCGGAGTCTTAAAGGGATCAAATTGTCAATCAGCAATCAAAGACTTAGAGAAGATTCAACAAGAGCTCAAGTTGACACTCAGTGTCTTGAATCTTGAAGATTGAAGTTGAAGAATTGTGGATCAGTTACATCAATCTCAAGAAGAAAGTATTCAAAAGGATCAGGTATGGTTAACTAAATAATTTTGGTGATCCGAATACTTTCTTATAGTATAGAAACACTTGGAAGAATTTTTAATTTCATAATAATCAAAAACTGGTGTTCGGACATGTTCAGGATCCGGATCAGGGCCAACGATCCGGATCCCGAAGGTTGTTGCTTCATACAAGACTTCGATCCGGATCCATGCAATTTCCGATCCGGATCCCGAATGTTAAGTTTTCTGATTTGTATGAACGATCCGGATCGGGCAATGCGATCCGGATCCCGAACCCTTGGTTTTCTGGAATCGTCAATCTCGTTACGACGATCCGGATCGCAGTAAATCCGATCCGGATCGCCGTCCTGAATATTTCCAGATAAGGTATGTTTTTGATTCTTATCTCTTTCCAAAGGTTTCTAAACTATAAATAGACGTTTAGGGTTTCTCAAAAACGTGGGTGCTACGGCCGATCTTTTTATAAAACATTTGAGAGCAACCCTAGAGGCTAGGTTTTCATTGTTCTTCTTAATAGCCTCTTTTAGGTCAATTCGACGGTTCTTTCAAGATCTATCTTTTGTCGAATTGATCTAATCTTTGCTTAGAGATTTCTTCTACGGTTCTTCATTGATAATCTAAGCAAAGGATCACCATCGAAGTCAATATTCTTATCGACTGAGTTTGCGTCGTGGATTCGACGTGGCATCGTGGATTCGGTGTGCTAAAGGCGTTTCGTGGATTCGAAGCGTGCGTTCGTGGATTCGAACGTGAGCAGTGGACGTGCAAAATCGGTGGAGCGCGAGGTCCAAGAAATTGAAGGAGGGGTTAAATCCGTGGAGACGGTAATCACCTTGTTATTCTTCTTTTCTTAGGGATTGTTATTGCGCGGATATCCAACCGGTCAGCGCAAGGTCCGAAGAAGCTGAAGGAGGGGTTGAGTCCGTGGAGTCGGTAATCACCTTGTTATTCTTCTATTCTTAGTGGATTGTTATTGCGTGTTGGTCCCGTGGTTTTTCTCCTGGATTGGAGTTTCCACGTAAATCTCGGTGTGCTGTTTTTATTTTCCGCATTGGTTTTTATTTTGCACTGAGATTGAGTTTTTAAGTATTACACCTATTCACCCCCCCTCTAGTTGTTTGATAGTACCTATTTAGATCCTTGTGGATCCATAATAACTCTACACACCCTGTCACTCTCAGCAACAGGGCCGACCGCCTCAGCCGCAGCAGTCTCAACAGCAGCAGCAGTCCCAGCGGCAGCCGCGCCAGGACAGATGTGTTATCTGTGGAGGACCGCACCCATCGATCCAGTTTACTCAGAGGCAGGGTCGTTGTTTCCGTTGCGGACAGATGGGTCACTTTCAGGCTGCATGCCCCAGAGCAGGCTTCCCAGCACCCTCGACGGCATCAGCACCCTCCATTCCTCTACAGCGGCTGGATCTTCTGCAACCTATGGTAGGCCTGATCGTGCTTCTTCTTCGCGACACCCAGAACGATGACCACCAACGCCGAGCGGGCGAGTTTACGCCGCACAGGTTGAGGATGTTTCAGCGGCCGACCACGTCGTCGTAGGTATTATTTTGATTTCTGCAGTTCGTGCTCGAGCTCTTTTTGATACTGGTGCTTCACACTCATTTATCAGTAGAGCATTTGCATCCCTACATGGTATAGAGATAGATTCATTGTCGCATGCATTAGAGGTTCAGATTCCAGATCATATTTTGCATGTCGAGGAGTGTTCTAGGGCTTGCCCCGTACAGTTGGGATCTTGGATCTTGCCGGCAGACTTGCTTGTCTTGCGGCAGCTCCAGGATTTTGATGTTGTACTTGGTATGGATTGGTTGTCGAGGTATTTTGCCACCATCAACTGCAGAGAGAGGACGGTGACCCTCCGCGAGCCTGGGCAGGAGGAGTTCGTCTACAGAGGCTACCAGAGCACACTGTTCGCAGTGACTGTTTCTTCGGCGAGGGCTAGGCGGATGATGAGCAGAGGTTGTACCACTTTCTTGGCGACTATTGTCGAGGTGCCTATGGCGGCACTGGGACTCAAGGATATTCCCATTATCCGCGAGTTCCCAAATGTGTTTCCCCTTGAGTTGACGACTATGCCGCCGGAGAGAGAGATAGAGTTTGTGATTGACGTGATTCCAGGAACCGCGCCAATCTCGAAGGCACATTGTTACGGAATTTGAGTTGGCGTATTTCGTGAATTCGGTTAAGCCTTGAAGATTGAAGGTAAAGAAGGTTGGATCATATAACTCAATCTCAAGAAAGAAGAATTCAAAAGGATCAGGTATGTTTAACTTAATATCTTTGGTGATCCGAATACTTCTTATAGTGTAGAAACACTTGGATGAACTTGTAATTGCATAAATATCAAAAACTGGACATGGGACATGTTCAGGATCCGGATCAGACTTTGCAATCCGGATCCCGAAGGTTGTTCGTTCATACACCAGTTCAATCCGGATCGTAGCTTCCTTTGATCCGGATCCCGAACACTGGGTTTACCATTTTATTTGAGCGATCCGGATCAGGCTTTGCAATCCGGATCCCGAACGTTGATGTTTGGTGAACTGTATGAACGATCCGGATCAGGCACTTCGATCCGGATCCCGAACCTTCGTTTTTCTGGAAACTATTTTTCTCGCTACTGCAATCCGGATCGCCGAACTCCGATCCGGATCGTCGTCATGTAAATTTTCAGAAATAGTTGGTTTTTGATTCTTATCCTCTTCCAATGGTTTCTAACCTATAAATAGACCCTTTAATTCATCTTTTAGGGTAACGACCAAATAGCCGAATAATCTTCGTAAATCAAACGACGGCTATATAAATCCACATATAGAGAAGAAAGGAAATCATAGATTCTATCTTATGTTTCTTCATCTATATTGATTGATTTGATTCTAGGTTTTCATACTCACATTTTGAGTAGAATCAAATCAATGAATACTTAGATGGTATTTCCGATCTATTTCTAATCTAAGTATTCGGCGGATCATCACCACCCAAAAACAACGATTTACCCCAAAATCGGCGCGTGGACTCGCGTGGCCTTGTGGATTCAAGGTGCTACCGCTCTCGTGGATTCGGAGCGAGGTACGTTCGTGGATTCGAAGCGTGCTACTGGGTGAAGACCGTGGATTCGGTCGGACGTCATGGACTCGACGTTGGACGCCGTGGATTCGGCGTTGGACGCAGATCGTGGATTCGAGAAGCATCGTGGAGCGAGCGGAGAAGATCAACTAGGAGCGTATGGAAAAGGTTGTGTGAGGACTCGGAAATTCCCACGTTTTGATTACTGTTGGATCTGCGGCTTCTGGAGACCCATGTTGGGTGTTTGAGGTGTTTGCGCGCATATTGGACCCAAGATTTGGACTCGGCATGAAAAACGGATCAAGTTTGCTTTCCCGGGAATTTTTGAGAAATTTTAGAAGTGGAATTTGGCAAATCGGACAGCGGATTTGGATTCAGCGCGCGAAAACGCTCAAAATGGACTATTTACTTGTATTTTTCGGAGCTCGGATGACCCGGCACGGATTTCGAGGCGTGGGGTTACTGTTCCGGCGGCCGGAGTTGCGCCGGCGGCGGCGGAGGACGGCGGAGCGCGGCGGCGGGCCGAGGAGAGGCCGGTCGGTCCACCGCGGGAGTCGTGCACCGGGCGCGGGCCACGTGGCGAGCTCCGGTTGGCCGGCGCAGCGGGCGCGGTCCATGGACCTTGGCGGGGTGCACGGTGGACCGTGGTCATGCCACGTGGCGTGATGGCATTGGCTGGTGCACGAGCGCGCGGTCCACGCAGCTGGTAGAAGGTGCCTCGGGATGCGTGCCCGATAGGCGCGCGTGGGCGCACGTGGGGCGCGACGTGGGCGCGCTGACCCGCGCTTCCCGCTCGGGGGCGCCACGTGTCGGCACCCGCTTCGGCCGCGTGGCGCAGCGCGGTTGGCCCAAACAGCTGTTTGCTGTTTGGGAGGCTACGTGGCAGCCTGGGGGATTTCCGGGCGTGAACAGTAACGGGCTGGGCCCGTTACTGTAGCAGCCCGGAAGATTCGGACGCTCAGTTTTGGGCCAAAATTCCAAAACAGTTGGATTTTCGGGCTGGGCCTTTATATAGCTGTCTTGTGAGGGAGTTTTGCCCCCTTTCCCGAGCTCCCCTGCCCATGGCCCCTTTAGCAAAGTTGGAGATCTTCATCTTGCGCATCTTCTGGCAGAGGCCCGGATTTTTTGGAAGCCGCGGCGTTGACGACTTCGGCATCGGAGCGCAGTGTGGCGATTTTTCATCGGAGGCCCGTTATCGTCGCAGTTTGATCTAAGAGGTCTACAGAGCTACTCCGTCAGTATTTTTGGACGATTTCTGTGGCGTTGGAATCACGAGAGGTACGTCTTCGACTTTTGTGTTGATCATCTTGCTGGATTCTGAGTTTATGGCACGGTTTTCGAGGCATTTATAAGCCGCTGTTTTCTGGTGGAGTTTTTGGACAGCGGCCACTTGCCGGAATTTTATCTCCGCAACCGAGTGTCGGATCGAGACGAGCCTATACACTTTTTGGATCTACTCGTCGCAAGGATTATCATTGTATTTTTTCCGGATTTTTCTGAGACTTGCCCGAAGGTATACTATTCCCCTTTTATCTGTGTTTGAGTTTACAGTTGTGTGGTTGTGAGTGTTTGCGCACCTGTACTGTGGAATTTGTAACTTGGCCTACGGGGCTCGGATTTAGGCGTGCAGGTACCCGTTTCGAAGGTCTCGACGAGACGCTCGCTGTGATATTTTTATCGGAATTTTCAGGGCACTTTCTGCAGGTGGAAATTTCAGATCTTCAGGACTGTCTTCTGCAGATTTTTGTACTTGGTTATTTTGTGGAATAAAGTGTAACCTTGGACCTTTTGTTGTACCCAGGAGTATTTGCGGATGTTTGTGAACCCGTTGGTGTTGAGGATTAGTGGAGGTTGTTGCTTCTGGTGTTTTCAGCTGTGGAACTCCGGACTGTTAGCATTTTCAGGTGGGTGGCCTTGTCTTCACGACCTATGGACTGTGCATTAATTCTATCTGTGTAGGGACTTGCATGTTATAGATGTGTTTTATATAGCATGCTAGATTATAGGAATTGATGTTCCTGATGTTGATAGATCATCATGTATTTATTGTCCTTCCCTACAAGCTGTTGATTATTGTTATCTTGGAATTTGACCTAGCACCCCTGTCATATGATTGCATGTGTAACCAGACTGGTAGAAAACCCTCACTTGGGCTAGGGTTATTTCTGCTTTAGACATCCACACTTCTATCTTTCCTGGACATAGTGTTCTTCCTCGCCCGGGTAGTGGGCCGAGTGGTCAGGAGTTATCTTTTAGTGTGGGATGCATGTTACACTCGTGCTTGGGAGCAGAGTGGCGTCTGGTAGATGTAGTTGGTTGTTCATCTGTAGCGGGAGCCGTTTGGGTAGACGGCGGTCCCGAGATGTTTTATTTTTCTTGTTTTATCTGTCGCCGCTGTGCTAGTGGCAGCGGTAGATCAGTGTTAGCAGAACCTTAAACCCAGAACCTTTTTGGACACACATATGATTTTTGTCAACCAAATATTTTCTTCCAAGCATCGTAGGGTCGCCTGAGTCTGTTCCTGTTTGATTGGACGAAGGCATTAGCCCTTCGAGGCTTAGATATAAAACTTGGTTTCAACTGTTTTCCTAAGCAGAACTAAAAATCATTAAATATGGATTTCTTACAGATCAGATGGCTTCAGTAAGAAATGTCACGGTTTTTCCTATAAATTAACCACCGAGATGATTCGAGTGGTCTGGGTTCTAAGGTCTGCCTTTTCTTGGGACGAGAACAACGAGAGGCTATGCCTAGAGCCTGTTCTTGTTTGATTTGGGTTGTAGGTTCTAGTCTTTCGGTGTTCCCGGACCCTTCATTGGGTCAGTGGTTGAGATGTTCGGCCTGTTTGGCCTGTTGAGTCAGCTGTTCGCAGTGGATGCGATGTCGGCCTGTTGAGGCAGTTGTTCGCAGTAGATGCGACGTTTGGCCTGTTTGGCCTGTTGAGACAGTTTCTCGCAGTGGATGCGACTTGGTGCCATGAGTTGGCAGAGTGTGATCTAGAGGTTGTTTCTCTGATTTAGTGGTGGAGGTGGTTCTCCCACTTAGCCTTGAGGATCTTGGGGTTCTGGCAGATCGAGTCGTGGAGGTTTCCCGACTCAGCCATGGTCGTGCATTTATCAGATTGAGTCGTTGAGGGTTCTCCGACATAGCTGTGAGAGTGTGTTGGGCTATTCCTGTTCGAGTCGAGGTTCTTTTTCCGACTGAGTTGTGCTTTGAGCTTGGAGTTACCGATCTGTTTGATCGTGGATCATAGCCTGCATGAGCCACATTTGAGCTTGACAGAGATACTTTACAGAGATACTTGAGATGGGTTACTTTTTACTCGAGCGGGTCGCTCCCCTCGAGTGCCACTCCGGAGTAGGCGAGACCGGGTTGTTATACCGGCGTGAGATTGAGCTTTTCTATCGCGACTTGTCGTTGCATTTGTCCCTCTGGCTGTGCTGGTGTTGGCAGTCATGGACGTCCTACGTAAGTCCGCTCCTCCGGGACGTAACGGCAGTAGATCCTACGTAAGTCCGCTCCTCAGGGACGTAACGGCAGTAGGTTGGCGCAGGCTTGACTGGACCCGAGGAGGCAGTCAGTTCAGATTGAGTGATCAGAGATGAGAGTTAGTTGTGGCATCATGTTCTTTCTGTCCCACTCTTTGAGCATCTAGATAGAGGCATAGTAGCTGTAGAGTTTACTTTTCCCAGCTTTCCTTACAGCACTGCTTTTGTTACTTTATGCCTCTAGTGGACTTAGTGGGCAGACCGTCGGGCTTGTTGGCGGCACCCACTGAGAACTACTTGGGACGTAGTTCTCACACCCGTCGTGGTGTCTTTTCCCACAGGAACTTCTACTCCAGTTCCTGTTGTTCCTGTTGCTGATCCTTCTGACCGAGGCGAGGGAGTCGCGAGCTAGTTCCCTACCCGTCGTTGGAGTGTAGCGGTACCCCTTCAGAGGAGAGCTTCAGTAGATTAGTTATTTTATCTTCCTCCTTTGAGAGACTGTTGTAGTGAGGATTGTTATGTATTGAGAGCCTGTACACTGATGTATTTATTGGAGATACCTCCCGGTTGAGTTCTGAGTTTGTATATGAGGATACTGCATGATTATCATTTTTGGGAGACGGACATTGTTGTGTTATTTCCAGTTGTACAGTGATTGATTTAGTTATACAGCAGATTTTTATTTATAGCTCTGATATCTGTTTAGCTGTAGTACTTTTCTTGCAGGTAGGACGCTTCACCTATGCGGGTTTGGCATAGGTGGCGGATCTGTTGGCGAGCCGGGTCGCAGTTTCGACCCCGGGGCGTGACAGATTAGAGTGGTATCAGAGCCTAGGTTGTAGGTCATTGAGGACTTAGAAACCCTAGGCTTGTGGTTGGACATTAGGATGACCACGTGAGAGTCGTGACTTTTAGCGAGAGTCCTGATCGAGTTTTGTACCTCTCCCAAGAGACGGGATGAGTGATTGGCATGTTTATGCTCCTAAGCGATTATGTTGGCTGCAGACAACATAATGCTGTGGAATTGATAACATGTCTTAGACTTTCGCTGGATTGGGTCGTATGGTTGTTGTGTCCTGATGTTTGTTATTGTGCAGTGGTCTACGATGCCCCTGAGACGTCGTGTAGCGAAGAGGGCACATCCCGCATCTGATGAGTAACCCGAGCAGCGGGAGACAGAGCTATCAGAGCAGAGCGAGACCCAGGAGTTATGGATCCAGATGGCACAGATGTCGGAGGCTGTCTGATGCCAGGAAGAAGCTATGGAACGTTTGATGCGCTTGTTGGAGCAGAGAGCATAGCCAGTGGCAGTACCGCTTGAGTGTCCTCCAGTACTCTCTTCCTATGCAGTGGTATCTTCAGTTGTACCAGTGGCGCCGATGGAGCGAGCAGCCCCCTCCGTGCCGACGAGCAGTGCCGAGGCACCGAGGCAGGGTGGATAGTGGATAGTAGCTGAGCTTTGGGACATCGTTGATCGATGGAGCCAGTCCCGGCAGTCTGAACCATCCCGATGCATAGGTTTGAGTTGGAGCCTCTGTAGGCAGAATTGGGGTTGGTGGTGATGGAGAGACTCTCGGAGAGCCTCCCTGTGCTAGGGAGTTTATACAGTCGTTGAACTACGCGCTCCAGGTTTCGAGGGACGAGGCGCATAGGATATGTGTGGCTGAGAGTGGATTGCGCCAGGATACGTTTCAGTTTACTCAGTTCCTCCGTTACAGGTTCTGACGCCTCGTTGGAGTAGGCGTTGGGTTTGGAGCGGGGAGCTGCAGTTCCGTTGGATAGAGATCTGCCGCCAGAGGTGAGTTCTGGATATTGGCGCTTGGCGCCGGGTGATGGAGGACAGATCGGCCGGCAGAGATATTTCTGATTTTATTTTCCTGGATAACGGGTTCCCGTGATGCCAGAGATCGGGTGGACCCCGATGGTAGCATCAACATCTATATCAGAGTAGCGCAGCGGTAGCGTGGATTTGTTATTTGCGGAGGACTTTATACGTCTCCTTAATGTGAGCAGAGACAGAGGTCGTGCTCCCCTGTGGATAGTCCTGACTTTCAGGCAGTTTGGGCGACAACCACTTGCTTTGAGCGGATGAATCTGTGCCGCCCGGTTGGAGGGCGTCACGGTAGTGGATCGAGTTGTCGCAGGTGTGATTTCATCACAGCAGTCGGAGTAGGAGCATGTTGCATTCCTGCATGGACTAGAGGCAGAAAGTTACCACATGCACTTGAGGTACAGGTTCCTGTTAGTGTTGTGTATGTGGGGGAGGCTTGTGGTCTATGTCCTATGCAGTTGAGGCCGCGAGATATACGGGTAGACTTATTGGTAATTATGGCAGTTCGGCGTTTCGACCTAGTGCTTGGGTTTTGGTTGGCACAGTGCCACAGGATGTTAGACTGCGAAAGGAGAGGACTTTGACCTTCTGCGAGGCAGACGAGAGGAGATTTGGTTGTTGAGGTCGTTAGAGCACACTGGTTATAGCGACAGTGTGAGAGGTGCTTACGGCGGCACCGGGACCCAAAGATATCTCTGTTGCCACGAGATTCCGGGTGTGATTTCACCTGAGCTGTTGATAATGCCGCCGGATAGGGAGATAGAGATTGAGTTGGCGTGGTTCGGGGAACCGCGCCACCCTCGACAGCACCTCATTGGATATTGCCAGTAGAGCTGTGAGAGCTGATGGCGCGGTTGCAGGATCTGATGGATCGAGGGGTCTGTTTGACCTAGTGCCACGCCGTTGATATACGGTGGTGATGCCACATCGTTGATACACGACTGTGAGGGGCCTTTTATGGTTTGTGTGTAGACAGGTCCGAGTATTATTCTGGACCTTTTGATGGAGTTATACTCCGGCAGTTGTACGACTGATGCAGGTACAGATTTTGGAATCATACGGCTGAGTATTTCGTCAAGATGGTGTTCAGGACACGGTAGGGGCATTATGTTATAGTGAGGCCAATTGGATTGATTAACGCCCTGCCACTCTTTTGGTTTGAGGAATTGTGCTCTAGCTGTACTTGATTGCTTTGGTAACAAGATCCTCCAGGGATATTATGATCTACTCCCAGAGCGACTTGGAGCATGGGGAGCACTGGTGGATGTGTTACCATGCTGTGTGGATAAAGCTGTATGCCAGGTTATTGAGATACAAGTTTTAGCTTTAGAAGCTTACCTTCTTGGGTCACATTGTGTTAGCCATAGGAGCGGCGGTGGATTTCCGGCCAATGTGGATGCTATTTGAGTTTGGCTGAGATCAACATTTATTGTTGAGGAACAAGGCTCGAGGTTGTGTCCCTGAGGGTCCCTTTTGACGGTAGACTGCGGTGAAGCAGTACCTGCGGATGGTCAGGATCCGAGAGTGATTGAGCGAGGACCCTAGCCGATTAGGGCTTCTTTTCTTTGGATGACCGTATGGGTATGTCTCGGATCGCCTGGTTGAGCTGGCACCAGGGAGCGGTGTTGGTGCGTGCTTCATTGGATGTTCTCTCTTTTCCCCCAGCCTTTTGTTGGCGTTCGTGATGGTCCTTCCACGTCTCAGCAGGAGTGTTAGGCTTGTGGTTTCCTCGCCCGTGATGGACTCGTTTCTTTTGAGATATGCGAGTGCTTGTGGTACGAAGGGCGCCCGTTGCGAATTCTGGCTCGTGAGATGAGAGAATTACGCAACCGGGCCATGCCGTACTGATTATTTTTTTTGTGGAGGAGTAATCACGGGGAGTGAGTAGCGACTGGGGAGTTGGAGACTGTGTTGTTGGATGCTTACCCTTGGCTTTGAACTCCCTTTTGAGCCGTGTTTGTTTCGAGGACGAAACTTTCTTTAGTGGGGGAGGATGTGAGGACCCGGAAATTCCCACGTTTTGATTACTGTTGGATCTGCGGCTTCTGGAGACCCATGTTGGGTTGTTTGAGGTGTTTGCGCGCATATTGGACCCAAGATTTGGACTCGGCATGAAAAACGGATCAAGTTTGCTTTCCCGGGAATTTTTGAGAAATTTTAGAAGTGGAATTTGGCAATCGGACAGCGGATTTGGATTCAGCGCGCGAAAACGCTCAAAATGGACTATTTACTTGTATTTTTCGGAGCTCGGATGACCCGGCACGGATTTCGAGGCGTGGGGTTACTGTTCCGGCGGCCGGAGTTGCGCCGGCGGCGGCGGCGGACGGCGGAGCGCGGCGGCGGGCCGAGGAGAGGCCGGTCGGTCCACCGCGGGAGTCGTGCACCGGGCGCGGGCCACGTGGCGAGCTCCGGTTGGCCGGCGCAGCGGGCGCGGTCCATGGACCTTGGCGGGGTGCACGGTGGACCGTGGTCATGCCACGTGGCGTGATGGCATTGGCTGGTGCACGAGCGCGCGGTCCACGCAGCTGGTAGAAGGTGCCTCGGGATGCGTGCCCGACAGCGCGCGTGGGCGCATGTGGGCGCGACGTGGGCGCGCTGACCCGCGCTTCCCGCTCGGGGGCGCCACGTGTCGGCACCCGCTTCGGCCGCGTGGCGCAGCGCGGTTGGCCCAAACAGCTGTTTGCTGTTTGGGAGGCTACGTGGCAGCCTGGGGGATTTCCGGGCGTGAACAGTAACGGGCTGGGCCCGTTACTGTAGCAGCCCGGAAGATTCGGGCGCTCAGTTTTGGCCAAAATTCCAAAAACAGTTGGATTTTCGGGCTGGGCCTTATATAGCTGTCTTGTGAGGGAGTTTTGCCCCCTTTCCCGAGCTCCCCTGCCCATGGCCCCTTTAGCAAAGTTGGAGATCTTCATCTTGCGCATCTTCTGGCAGAGGCCCGGATTTTTTGGAAGCCGCGGCGTCGACGACTTCGGCATCGGAGCGCAGTGTGGCGATTTTTCATCGGAGGCCCGTTATCGTCGCAGTTTGATCTAAGAGGTCTACAGAGCTACTCCGTCAGTATTTTTGGACGATTTCTGCTGGCGTTGGAATCACGAGAGGTACGTCTTCGACTTTTCGTGTTGATCATCTTGCTGGATTCTGAGTTTATGGCACGGTTTTCGAGGCATTTCTAAGCCGCTGTTTTCTGGTGGAGTTTTTGGACAGCGGCCCCTTGCCGGAATTTTATCTCCGCAACCGAGTGTCGATTCGAGACTAGCCTATACACTTTTTGGATCTACTCGTCGCAAGGATTATCATTGTATTTTTCCGGGATTTTTTTCTGAGACTTGCCCGAAGGTATACTATTCCCCTTTTATCTGTGTTTGAGTTTACAGTTGTGTGGTTGTGAGTATTTGGCACCTGTACTGTGGAATTTGTAACTGGCCTACGGGGCTCGGATTAGGGCGTGCAGGTACCCGTTTCGAAGGTCTCGACGAGACGCTCGCTGTGATATTTTTATCGGAATTTTCAGGGCAATTTCTGCAGGTGGAAATTTCAGATCTTCAGGACTGTCTATGCAGATTTTTGTACTTGGTTATTTTGTGGAATAAAGTGTAACCTTGGACCTTTTGTTGTACCCAGGAGTATTTGCGGATGTTTGTGAACCGTTGGTGTTGAGGATTAGTGGAGGTTGTTGCTTCTGGTGTTTTCAGCTGTGAACTCCGGACTGTTAGCATTTTCAGTGGGTGGCCTTGTCTTCATGACCTATGGAATGTGCATTAATTCTATCTGGTAGGGACTTGCATGTTATAGATGTGTTCTATAATAGCATGCTAGATTATAGGAATTGATGTTCCTAATGCTGTTAAATGATCATGTGTTTATTGTCCCTTCCCTACAAGCTGTTGATTATTGTATCTTGGAACTTGACCTAGCACCCCCGTCATATGTTGCATGTGTAACCCAGACTAGTAGAAAACCCTCACTTGGGCTAGGGTTATTTCTGCTTTAGACATCCACACTTCTACTTTTCCTGGACATAGTGTTCTCCTCGCCCGGGGTAGTGGGCCGAGTGGTCAGGAGTATCTTTTAGTTGCGGGATGCATGTTACACTCGGGCTTGGGAGCAGAGTGGAGTCTGGTAGATGTAGTTGGTTGTTCATCTGTAGGGAGCGTTTGGGTAGACGGCGGTCCCGAGATGTTTTATTTCTCTTGTTTTATCTGTCGCCGCTGTGCTAGTGGCAGCGGTAGATCAGTGTTAGCAGACCTTAAACCCAGAACCTTTTTGGACACACATATGATTTTTGTCAACCAAATATTTTCTTCCAAGCATCGTAGGGTCGCCGGAGTCTGTTCCTGTTTGATTGGACGAAGGCATTAGCCCTTCGAGGCTTAGATATAAAACTTGGTTTCAACTGTTTTCCTCAAAAAACTAAAAATCATTAAATATGGATTTCTTACAGATCAGATGGCTTCAGTAAGAAATGTCACCGGTTTTCCTATAAATTAACACCCGAGATGATTCGAGGTGGTCTGGGTTCTAAGGTCTGCCCTTCTTCTTGGGACGAGAACAACGAGAGGCTATGCCTAGAGCCTGTTCTTGTTTGATTTGGGTTGTGTAGGTTCTAGTCTTTCGGTGTTCCCGGACCCTTCATTGGTCAGGGGTTGAGATGTTCGCCTGATTGGCCTGTTGAGTCAGCTGTTCGCAGTGGGAGCGATGTTGGCCTGTTGAGGTAGTTGTTCGACAGTAGATGCGCCGTTTGGCCTGTTTGGCCTGTTTGAGACAGTTTCTCGCAGTGGATGCGACTTTGTGCTATGAGTTGGTAGAGTGTGATTCGGAGGTTATTTCTGATTAGTGGTGGAGGTGGTTCTCCCACTTAGCTTTGAGGATCCTGGGGTTCTGGCAGATCGAGTCGTGGAGGTTTCCCGACTCAGCCTGGTCGGCAGTTATCAGATTTGAGTCGTTGAGGTTCTCCGACATAGCTGTGAGAGTGTTTTGGGCTATTCCTGTTCGAGTCGAGGTTCTTTTTTCGACTGAGTTGTGCTTGAGCTTGGAGTTACGATCTGTTTGATCGTGGATCATAGCCTGCATGAGCCTATTGAGCTTGACAGAGATACTTTACAGAGATACTTGAGATGTGTTACTTTTCTACTCGAGCGGGTCGCTCCCTCGAGTGCCACTCGGAGTAGGCGAGACCCGGGTTGTTGTACCGGCGTGCGATTGAGCTTTTCTATCGCGACTTGTCGTTGCATTTGTCCCTCTGGCTGTGCTGGTGTTGGGCAGTCATGGACGTCCTAGTAAGTCCGCTCCTCCGGGCCGTAACGGCAGTAGGTTGGCGCAGGCTTTGAATGGACCCGAGGAGGCAGTCAGTTCAGATTGAGTGATCAGAGATGAAGTTAGGTGTGGCATCATGTTCTTTCTGTCCCACTCTTTGAGCATCTAGATATAGGCATAGTACTGTAGAGTTTACTTTTCCAGCTTTCCTTACAGCCTGCTTTTGTTACTTTATGCCATCTAGTAGACTTAGTGGGCAGACCGTCGGGCTTGTGCGGCACCCACTGAGAACTACTGTGGGATGTAGTTCTCACACCCGTCGTGGTGTCTTTCCCCAGGGACTCTACTCCGGTTCCTGTTGTTCCTGTTGCTGATCCTTCTGACCGAGGCGAGGGAGTCGCGAGCTAGCTTCCCTACCCGTCGTGGTGTGTAGTGGTACCCCTTCAGATGGAGCTTCAGTAGATTAGTTATTTTTTTTCCTCCTTTGAGAGACTGTTGTAGTGAGGATTGTTATGTATTGAGAGCCTGTACACGATGATTATTGGAGATACCTCCCGGTTGAGTTCTGAGTTTGTATATGAGGATACTGTATGATTATCATTTTTGGGGAGACGGACATTGTTGTATTATTTCCAGTTGTACAGTGATTGATTTAGTTATACAGCAGATTTTTATTTATAGCTCTGATATCTGTGAGCTGTAGTACTTTTCTTGCAGGTAGGACGCTTCGCCTATGCGGGTTGGCAATAGGTGGCGGATCTGTTGGCGAGCCGGGTCGCAGTTTCGACCCCGGGGCGTGACAGATTAGAGTGGTATCAGAGCCTAGGTTGTAGGTCATTGAGGACCTTAGACACCCTAGGCTTGTGGTTGGACATTAGGATGACTACGTGAGAGTCGTGACTTTTAGCGAGCGTCCTGATCGAGTTTTGTACCTCTCCCAAGAGACGGGATGAGTGATTGGCATGTTTATGCTCCTAAGCGATTGTGTTGGCTGCAGACAACATAATGCTGTTGGAATTGATAACAGTCTTAGACTTTCGCTGGATTGGTCGTATGGTGTGTGTCTGATGTTTGTTATTGTGCAGTGGGACTACGATGCCCCTGAGACGTCGTGTAGCGAAGAGGGCACATTCCGCATCTGAATGAGTAACCCGAGCAGCGGGAGACAGAGTTACCAGAGCAGAGCGAGACCCAGGAGTTATGGATCAAGATGGCACAGATGTCGGAGGCTGTCCCGATGCCAGGAGGAGGCCATGGAACATTGGAATGCGCTTGTGGAGCAGAGAGCATAGCCAGTGGCAGGTACCGGCTTTAGGTGTCCTCCAGTACTTTCTTCCTATGCAGTGGTACCTTGCGTTGTAACCTGTGGCACCGACTGAGCGAGCAGCCCATCCGTGTCGATGAGTCGTGCCGACGGCACCGAGGCAGGATGGATAGTGGATAGTAGATGAGCTTAGGGACATATTGATCGATGGAGCCAGTCCCGGCAGTCTGACACCATCCCGATTCATAGGTTTGAGTTGGAGCCTTTGTAGCAGAATTGGGGTTGGTGGTGGATGGAGAGACTCTCGGAGAGCCTCCCTGTGCTAGGGAGTCTTATACAGTCGTGAACTACGCGCTCCAGGTTTCGAGGGACGAGGAGCATAGGATATGTGTGACTGAGAGTGGATTGCGCCAGGATACATTTTCAGTTTACTCAGTTCCTCCGTTACCGGTTTGACGCCTCGTTGGAGTAGGCGTTGGTTTGGAGCGGGCTGCTGGCAGTTCCGTTGGATAGAGATCTGCCGCCAGAGGTGAGTTTCTGGATATTGGCGCTTGGCGCCGGGTGATGGAGGACAGATCGGCCGGCAGAGATATTTCTGATTTTATTTTCCTGGATAACGGGTTCCCGTGATGCCAGAGATCGGGTGGACCCCGATGGTAGCATCAACATCTATAACAGAGTAGCGCAGCGGTAGCGTGGATTTGTTATCTGCGGAGGACTTTATACGTCTCCTCAATGTGAGCAGAGACAGAGGTCGTGCTCCCTTGTGGATAGTCCTGATTTTCAGGCAGTTTGGGCGACAACCACTTGCTTTGAGCGGATGAATCTGTGCCGCCCGGTTGGAGGGCGCCACGGTAGTGGATCGAGTTGTCGCAGGTGTGATTTCATCACAGCAGTCGGAGTAGGAGCATGTTGCATTCCTGCATGGACTAGAGGCAGATTGTTACCACATGCACTTGAGGTACAGGTTCCTGTTAGTGTTGTGTATGTGGGGGAGGCTTGTGGTCTATGTCCTATGCAGTTGAGGCCGCGAGATATACGGGTAGACTTATTGGTAATTATGGCAGTTCGGCGTTTCGACCTAGTGCTTGGGTTTTGGTTGGCACAGTGCCACAGGATGTTAGACTGCGAAAGGAGAGGACTTTGACCTTCTGCGAGGCAGACGAGAGGAGATTTGGTTGTTGAGGTCGTTAGAGCACACTGGTTATAGCGACAGTGTGAGAGGTGCTTACGGCGGCACCGGGACCCAAAGATATCTCTGTTGCCACGAGATTCCGGGTGTGATTTCACCTGAGCTGTTGATAATGCCGCCGGTTAGGGAGATAGAGATTGAGTTGGCGTGGTTCGGGGAACCGCGCCACCCTCGACAGCACCTCATTGGATATTGCCAGTAGAGCTGTGAGAGCTGATGGCGCAGTTGCAGGATCTGATGGATCGAGGGGTCTGTTTGACCTAGTGCCACGCCGTTGATATACGGTGGTGATGCCACATCGTTGATACACGACTGTGAGGGCCCTTTTATGGTTCGTGTGTAGACAGGTCCGAGTATTATTCTGGACCTTTTGATGGAGTTATACTCCGGCAGTTGTACGACTGATGCAGGTACAGATTTTGGAATCATACGGCTGAGTATTTCGTCAAGATGGTGTTCAGGACACGGTAGGGGCATTATGTTATAGTGAGGCCAATTGGATTGATTAACGCCCTGCCACTCTTTTGGTTTGAGGAATTGTGCTCCAGCTGTACTTGATTGCATTGGTAACAAGATCCTCCAGGGATATTATGATCTACTCCCAGAGCGACTTGGAGCATGGGGAGCACTGGTGGATGTGTTACCATGCTGTGTGGATGAAGCTGTATGCCAGGTTATTGAGATACAAGTTTTAGCTTTAGAAGCTTACCTTCTTGGGTCACATTGTGTTAGCCATAGGAGCGGCGGTGGATTTCCGGCCAATGTGGATGCTATTTGAGTTTGGCTGAGATCAACATTTATTGTTGAGGTGAGGAACAGGGCTCGAGGTTGTGTCCCTGAGGGTCCCTTTTGACGGTAGACTGCGGTGAAGCAGTACCTGCGGATGGTCAGGATCCGAGAGTGATTGAGCGAGGACCCTAGCCGATTAGGGCTTCTTTTCTTTGGATGACCGTATGGGTATGTCTCGGATCGCCTGGTTGAGCTGGCACCAGGGAGCGGTGTTGGTGCGTGCTACATTGGTTGTTCTCTCTTTTCCCCCAGCCTTTTGTTGGCGTTCGTGATGGTCCTTCACGTCTCAGCAGGAGTGTTAGGCTTGTGGATTCCTCGCCCGTGATGGACTCGTTTCCTTTGAGATCTGCGAGTACTTGTGGTACGAGGGACGCCCGTTGCGAATTCTGGCTCGTGAGATGAGAGAATTACGCAACCGGGCCATGCCGTACTGATTATTATTTTGTGGAGGAGTAATCACGGGGAGTGAGTAGCAACTGGGGAGTTGGAGACTGTGTTGTTGGATGCTTACCCTTGGCTTTGAACTCCCTTTTGAGCCGTGTTTGTTTCGAGGACGAAACTTTCTTTTAGTGGGGGAGGATGTGAGGACCCGGAAATTCCCACGTTTGGATTACTGTTGGATCTGCGGCTTCTGGAGACCCATGTTGGGTGTTAGAGGTGTTTGCGCGCATATTGGACCAAGATTTGGACTCGGCATGAAAAACGGATCAAGTTTGCTTTCCCGGGAATTTTTGAGAAATTTTAGAAGTGGAATTTGGCAAATCGGACTCGGATTTGGATCAGCGCGCGAAAACGATCGAAACGGGCTATTTACTTGATTTTTCGGAGTCCGGATGACGAAAACACGCATTTCGAGGTCTTGGGTACTGTTCGGCTGCCGGAGAGGCGCCGGCGGCGGCGGCGGGCGGCGGAGCGCGGCGGCTGGCGGCGGCGGAGGTGCGCGGTCCACCGCGGAGGCGTGCACCCGGGCGCTGGCCACGTGGCGCCTCCCGTTGGCGGGCGCAGTGGGCGCGGTCCACGGGATGGCGCGGGTGCACGGTGGACCGGGTGGACACGTGGCAGATCGGGGTTGGTGCGGCGTTGTGCGCGCGGTCCACGGGTGCGGGGAGCTGGTACCTCGGGCCGCGTGCCCGACAGGCACGCGTGGGCGCACGTGGGGCGCGGCGTGGGCGCGTTGACCCGAGCTCCCGGTGTGGGACGCCACGTGTCGTCGCAGGGTTCGGCCACGTGGCGCTTGGCTGTTGGCCCAAACAGCTGTTTGCTGTTTGGGTGTACACGTGGCGGCCTGGGGTTCTTCCGGGCGTGAACAGTAACGGGCCGGGCCCGCTACTGTAGCAGCCCGGAAGTACCGGGCGCCCGAAACTTTGGGCCAAAATTCCAAAGTTGGATTTTCGGGCTGGGCTTATAAATAGCTGTCTTGTGGGGGAGTTTTGCCCCCTTTCCGAGCTCCCCTGCCCATGGCCCTTTAGCAAAGTTGGAGATCTTCATCTTGCGCATCTTCTGGCAGAGGCCCGGATTTTTTGGAAGCCGCGGCGTCGACGACTTCGGCATCGGAGCGCAGTGTGGCGATTTTTCATCGGAGGCCCGTTATCGTCGCAGTTTGATCTGGGAGGTCTACAGAGCTACTCCGTCAGTATTTTTGGACGATTTCTGCGGCGTTGGAATCACGAGAGGTACTTCTCTTCGACTTTCGTGTTGATTATCTTGCTGGATTCAGAGTTTATGACATGGTTTTCGAGGCATTTCTAAGCCGCTGTTTTCTGGTGGAGTTTTTGGACAGCGGCCCCTTGCCGGAATTTATCTCCGCACCCGTGTGTCGGATTGAGACGAGCCTATACACTTTTTGGATCTACTCGTCGCAAGGATTATCATTGTATTTTTTCCGGGATTTTTCTGAGGCTTGCCCGAAGGTATACTATTCCCCTTTATCTGTGTTTGAGTTTACAGTTGTGTGGTTGTGAGTATTTGCGCACCTGTACTGTGGAATTTGTAACTTGGCCTACGGGGCTCGGATTTGGGCGTGCAGGTACCCGTTTCGAAGGTCTCGACGAGACGCTCGCTGTGATATTTTTATCGGAATTTTCAGGGCACTTCTGTAGGTGGAAATTTCAGATCTTCAGGACTGTCTCATGCAGATTTTTGTACTTGGTTATTTGTGGAATAAAGTGTAACCTTGGACCTTTTTGTTGTACCCAGGAGTATTTGCGGATGTTTGTGAACCCGTTGGTGTTGAGGATTAGTGGAGGTTGTTGCTTCTGGTGTTTTCAGCTGTGGAACTCCGGACTGTTAGCATTTTCAGGTGGGTGGCCTTGTCTTCATGACCTATGGACTGTGCATTAATTCTATCTGGGTAGGGACTTGCATGTTATAGATGTGTTCTATATAGCATGCTAGATTATAGGAATTGATGTTCCTAATGCTGTTAATGATCATGTGTTTATTGTCCTTCCCTACAAGCTGTTGATTATTGTTATCTGGAACTTGACCTAGCACCCCGTCATATGTTGCATGTGTAACCAGACTAGTAGAAAACCCTCACTTGGGCTAGGGTTATTTCTGCTTTAGACATCCACACTTCTACTTTCCTGGACATAGTGTTCTTCCTCGCCGGGTAGTGGGTCGAGTGGTCAGGAGTTATCTTTTAGTGCGGGATGCATGTTACACTCGTGCTTGGGAGCAGAGTGGAGTCTGGTAGATGTAGTTGGTTGTATCTGTAGCGGGAGCTGTTTGGGTAGACGGCTGTCCCGAGATGTTTTATTTTTTTTATTGCGCCGCTGTGTTTCCGCTGTGTAGTGGCAGCGATAGATAATCAGTGTTAGCAGGACCTTAAACCCAGAACCTTTTTGGACACACATATGATTTTTGCAACCAAATGTTTTCTTCCAAGCATCGTAGGGTCGCCGGAGTCTGTTCCTGTTTGATTGGACGAAGCATTAGCCCTTCGAGGCTTGGATGTAAAACTTGGTTTCAACTGTTTTCCTAAAAAAACTAAAAATCATTAATATGGATTTCTTACAGATCAATGGCTTCAGTAAGAAATGTCCCTTTTTCCTATAAATTAACCACCCGAGATGATTCGAGTGGTCTGGGTTCTAAGGTCTGCCTTCTTCTTGGGACGAGAACAACGAGAGGCTATGCCTAGAGCCTGTTCTTGTTTGATTTGGATTGTAGGTTCTAGTCTTTCGGGGTTCCCGGACCTTCCTCGTGTCAGTGGTTGCGATGTTGGCCTGTTGAGGCAGTTGTTCGCAGTGGATGCGGTGTTGGCCTGTTGAGGCAGTTTCTCGCAGTCGATGCGACTTTGTGCTATGAGTTGGTAGAGTGTGATCTAGAGGTCATTTTTCTGATTAGTGGTGGAGGTGGTTCTCCCACTTAGCTTTGAGGATCTTGGGGTTCTGGCAGATCGAGTCGTGGAGGTTTCCCGACTCAGCCATTGTGACACCCCCGGAATTTGGATTAGTCCTCTATATAAATGATATAATAGGACTAAATCTCTAACCCGGCTATAGTATTTTGGATGGTAGCAAGATCCAAGAGGAACATGAGAGTTAAGCGTGCTAGAGCTAGAGTAGTTCTAGGATGGGTGACCCCCTGGGAAGTGGGGCGTCACAGTTGGTATCAGAGCCATTCACCAGCCGGAAATGTGAGATGAGTCTCGGCTGAGCCAGGGTTATATAGCGGGTAGAGCGAGGCTCCCCGGCTAATGACCGTTGTGAGTGGAGTGCAGCTCCTCACAAGGTCGGCTAAGGCTAGCGAGACGAGTCTCACATCGCCTGGTGCTTGTGAGTGTGCTTGAGCCTGACGTGGACGTCAGGGCTTAAAGGGGGGAAGAATGTGACACCCCCGGAATTTGGATTAGTCCTCTATATAAATGATATAATAGGACTAAATCTCTAACCCGGCTATAGCATTTTGGATGGTAGCAAGATCCAAGAGGAACATGAGAGTTAAGCGTGCTAGAGCTAGAGTAGTTCTAGGATGGGTGACCCTCTGGGAAGTGGGGCGTCACAGCCATGGTCGTGCATTTATCAGATTGAGTCGTTGAGGGTTCTCCGACATAGCTGTGAGAGTGTTTTGGGCTATTCCTGTTCGAGTCGAGGTTCTTTTTCCGACTGAGTTGTGCTTTGAGCTTGGAGTTACCGATCTGTTGATCGTGGATCATAGCCTGCATGAGCCACATTGAGCTTGACAGAGATACTTTACAGAGATACTTGAGATGTGTTACTTTTTACTCGAGCGGGTCGCTCCACTCGAGTGCCACTCCGGAGTAGGCGAGACCGGGTTGTTATACCGGCGTGAGATTGAGCTTTTCTATCACGACTTGTCGTTGCATTTGTCCTCTCTGGCTGTGCTGGTGTTGGCAGTCATGGACGTCCTACGTAAGTCCGCTCCTCCGGGACGTAACGGCAGTAGGTTGGCGCAGGCTTGACTGGACCCGATGGTCAGTCAGTTCAGATTGGGTGATCAGAGATGAGTGTTAGTTGTGGCATCATGTTCTTTCTGTCCACTCTTTGAGCATCTAGATAGAGGCATAGTAGCTGTAGGTTTACTTTCCCAGCTTTCCTTACAGCACTGCTTTTGTTACTGTATGCCTCTAGTAGTACTTAGTGGGCAGACCGTCGGGCTTGTTGGCGGCACCCACTGAGAACTATGTGGGATGTAGTTCTCACACCCGTCGTGGTGTCTTTCCCAGGGACTTCTACTCCGGTCCTGTGTTCTGTTGCTGATCCTTCTGACCGAGGCGAGGGAGTCGCGAGCTAGTTCCCTACCCGTCGTTGGTGTGGTAGCGGTACCACTTCAGAGGAGAGCTTCAGTAGATTAGTTATTTTATTTTCCTCCTTTGAGAGACTTTGTAGTGAGGATTGTTATGTATTGAGAAGCCTTTACACTGATGTATTTATTGGAGATACCTCCCGGTTGAGTTCTGAGTTTGTTATGAGGATACTGTATGATTATCATTTTGGGAGAACGGACATTTTGTATTATTTCCAGTTGTACAGTGATTGATTTAGTTATACAGCAGATTTTTATTTTTAGCTCTGATATCTGTTTAGCTGTAGTACTTTCTTGCAGGTAGGACACTTGCTATTGCGGGTTTGGCATAGGTGGCGGATCTGTGGCGAGCCGGGCGCGTTTCGACCCGGGGCAGTGACCTCGGAAGGTGTTCCTTTGGTCCAAACTTCGCGCTGAGTCCATTTTTAATATGCCGCTTCGCCGGCGAAACCCCTTCTTAAAGATCCGACGGAGGTCAACGGATCACCCAAGTGATCCCATAAGTCCGAAGGTATCGCCACTTGTGTCCAATTGTTGCACAACCACCCCCAACGCACCCCGTAGGCCTCCAGAACGCCACCCAACGCACTGCGGACAGCTGCGGAGATCCCAGTCATCATATGACAGTCCTAGACTTCGCTGGATTGGGTCAGTATTGTGGGGGTTTGTTGTGAGGTTCATCGTAGTGATTGGTGGTCTCCCTGACGCAGAGTTCTAGACCGTGTGTGTACCCATCGCAGTTGCGGAGTCTGGATAGGCAGTTTGGGGTACGGATACTAGATGAGGTCAGGAAGAGCTCGGACCCATAGACGGATTTGGCGGTGGGTTAGCATATCAGTAGTGGAGGTGGAGCAGTTCAGTGATAGGATGTACAGTTGATGTTGTTAACCCCCGTTGTGTGGAGGAAGGGGGCACCTCCGAACAGTGCTTTCAATCGCGACCAACCCCTTTGTAGTATCCCTGGAGGCAAC
>JAQNDB010003584.1:0-28543 GCA_029204045.2 Tillandsia leiboldiana
ACCGAAGACTAGAACCTACAACCCAAATCAAACAAGAACCTCTAGGGCATAGCCTTGTCGTTGTTCTCGTCCCAGGAAAATGCAAGACTTAGCACCCATACCGCCATCGATATCATCTGTGGGTAATTTATAGGAAAACTGTGGACCTTTGTTACTGAATCCATCCGTCTGGTAGGAATCCATTTTTATATTTGTAGTTCTGCTTAGGAAAACAGTTGAACCAAGTTTTAGTATCGCGCCTCGAAAGGGCTAAGTGGCGCTTCGTCCAATCAAACAGGACCAACTCAGGCGACCCTACGATGCTTGTAAGAAATATTTTGTTTACAAAATCAATGTGTGTCCAAAAGGTTCTGTTTAAGGTTCTGCTAACACTGATCTAGCCTCTGCCACGAACACAGCGGCGACAATAAACAAGAAGAATAAAACATCTGCGGGACCGTTCGTCTACCCACACGGCTCCCGCTACAGATGAACAACCAACTAACATCTACCAGACGCCACTCTGCCTCCCAATCACGAGTGTAACATGCATCCCCCACTAAAAGATAACTCCTGACCACATCGGCCCACTAACCACGGGCGAGAAGAGCACTATGTCCAGGAAAATAGAAGTGTGGATGTCTAAAGAAGAAATAACCCTAGCCCAATGAGGTTTTCCTCTAGTCTGGTTACCAGCAACATATGACAGGGGTGCTAGGTCACATTCCACAGATAACAATAATCACAGCTTGTATGGGAAGGACATAAATACATGATGATCTTCAACATCAGGAACATCAATTCCTATAAGTCTAGCATGCTTATATAAACTACATCTATAACTGCAATCCCTAACAGATAGAAGTTAATGCACGTCCATATGTCGTGAAGAGACACAGGCCACCCCCTGAAAATGCTAACTGTCCGGTCGCCAGACTGAGAAAGTCCAGAAGACCGATATCTCTACACACCCACCAATCCAACAATACAGGAACAGTGATCATACCTCCTGGTACAAAAACACAACCCAAGTTACACTTAATTCCCATAAAATCCAGCATCACAAATCTGCTGGGAACTTCCCTTAATGCGAATTTTTTACCTGTAAACGAACTCCAAAAATTCAATAAAAATATCACAGCGAGCGTCTCGTCGAGACATTCGAAATTGGTACCTGCACGCCCAATCCGAGCCCCGTAGGCCGAGTTACAAATTCCACAGTACAGTGCGCAAACACTCACAACCACACAACTGTAAAACTCAAACACAGATAAAAAGGGGGAATAGTATACCTTCGCAAGCCTCAAAAAAATCCCAGAAAAATACAATGATAATCCTTGCGACGAGTAGATCCAAAAAGTGTATAGGCTCATCTCGATCCGACACTCGGTGTGCGGAGATAACATTCCGCAGGGGCCGCTGTCCAAAAACTCCACCAGAAAACAGCGGCTTAGAAATGCTTCGAAAACCGTGTCAAAAACTCTGAATCCAGCAAGATGATCAACACGAAAATCGAAGACGCACCTTCTCATGATTCCAACGCCGCAGAAATCGTCCAAAAATACTGACGGAGTAGCTCGGTAGACCTCTCAGATCAAACTGCGACGATAACGGGCCTCCGATGAAAAATCGCCACACCTGCGCTCCCGAGCCGAAGTCGTCGATGCGCGGCTTCCAAAAAATCCGGGCCTCCGCCAGAAGATGAGCAAGATGAAGATCTCCAACTTTGTCTAAAGGGCACCCTGGGGCAGGGGGCAGCTCGGGAAAGGGGGCAAAACTCCCCCACAAGACAGCTATTTATAGGCCCAGCCCGGAAAATCCGGATTTTGGACTTTTGGCCCAAAGTTCGGGCGCTGGCACTCCGGGCTGCTACAAGTAACGGGCCGGGCCCCCGTTACTGTTCACGCCCGAAAATCCCCAAGGCCCGCCACGCGTCCCAGTCCTGCTCCCCGCCACCCGGCGCACGCACCGCGACGAACCAACGGGACGCCACGTGTCGCGACCAGAGGTCGTGCACCGGTGCGCCCGACCAACCACGGGGCGCCACGTGGCGCCCCCACGACGCCTCCGACCGCGCCCACGCCGCGCCCACGTGCGCCCACGTGCGCTGGCCGCGCCGCCCACGGGCCCCCGTGCGGGCACGCATCCCGAGGCAGACCCTGCCGCTGCGTGGACCGCGCGCACCAAGACCCGCCAACAACCAGCCGCCACGTGTCCGCTCCGGTCCACCGTGCACCCGCGCCATCCCGTGGACCGCGCCCACTGCGCCCGCCAACGGGAGGCGCCACGTGGCCAGCGCCCGGGTGCACGCCTCCGCGGTGGACCGCGCACCTCCGCCGCCGCCAGCCGCCGCGCTCCGCCGCCCGCCGCCGCCGCCGGCGCCCCTCCGGCGGCCGGAACAGTACCAAAATCCTCGAAATGCGTGTTTTCGCATCCGGACTCCGAAAAATACAAATAAATAGTCCATCTTGACCGTTTTCGCGCGCTGAATCCAAATCCGAAGTCCGATTTGCCAAATTCCTCTTCTAAAATTTGCCGAAAATTTCCGGAGAAGTGTTCTTTACTCAAATTTCGCGCTGAGTCCAATTTTAATAACCATTTCGCGCGAAACCACATCAAAACATCCGACGGGGTCCTCCGATCACTCACGTGATCCAGTATACACCCGGAGTCCATCACTTGAGTCCAAATTGGTGCAGAAACACCGTCGACATGCCACATAGGCCTCCAGAAGCTGCTAATCGCACTGTAGAAGCCCTGCGGAGATCTGGGTCACCACACGCTCCCCTCGAGGGCCACTCCAGAGTAGGCGAGACCGGGTTGTGTACCGGTGTGAGTTTGAGATGTTCTTTAGCGACTTGTCGTCGCAGTGGTCCCTCTGGTTGTGCTTTCGTTGGCAGCCACGGACGCCCTACGTAAGTCCGCTCCTCCGGGACGTAACGGCAGTAGGTTGGCGCAGGTTTGACTGGACCCGTTGTGGCAGTCAGTTTTGATTGGGTGATCAGGGATGAGAGTTAGTTGTGGCATTATGTTCTTTCTGTTCCACTGTTGAGCATCTAGATAGAGGCATTGTAGCTGTAGAGTTTACCTTTCCTAGCTCTCCTTATAGCACTGCATATGTTACTTTTGTTACGGATTTGAGTTGGCGTAGTTTCGTGAAAGTTTCAAGTCCTGAAGATTGAAGGTGAAGAAAAGTTGATTCATTTAACTCAATCTCAAGAAAGAAGAATTCAAAAGGATCAGGTATGTTTAACTAAAGAATTGTGTGATCCGAATACTTCTTGTAGTGTAGAAACACTTGGAAGAATCTTTCATTGCATAAAAATCAAAAACTGGACTTGGGACATGTTCAGGATCCGGATCAGGTTGTTCGATCCGGATCCCGAAGGTGGTTCGTTCATACATCGTCGCAATCCGGATCGTAGTCTCTTGATCCGGATCCCGAACGTTGAGTTTACCATCTACCTTGAACGATCCGGATCTTGCTTCGCAATCCGGATCCCGAACGTTGATGTTTGGTGAACTGTATGAACGATCCGGATCGTAGTCACATGATCCGGATCCCGAACCTTCGTTTTTCTGGAATTGGCTGTTTTGTTATGACGATCCGGATCCTAGTTATCACGATCCGGATCGCCGTCCGTAAAAATCCAGAAATGGTTGGTTTTTGATTCTTATCTCCTTCCTAGGGTTTCTAACCTATAAATACACCCTATGTCTTTCTTTCTAGGGTGAATCCACATAGCCGTCATTTTCTTGTATCATCTTATACGGCTATAGATCCACATATAGAGAAGAAAGGAAATCATTAGAGAATACTCTATGTTTCTTCATCTATATTGATTAGTTTGATTCTAGGTTTTCATACTCACATCTTGAGTTGAATCAAACTAATGAATACTTAGATGGTATTTCCGATCTATCTTTGATCTAAGTATTCGGCGGATCATCACCACCCAAAAACAACGATTTTCCCCAAAAATCGGCGCGTGGATTCGCGTGTCCTTGTGGATTCAAGGTTCAATCGCTCTCGTGGATTCGGAGCGAGGCACGTTCGTGGATTCGAACGGTGCTATTGGGTGAAGACCGTGGATTCGGTCGGACGTCGTGGATTCGACGTTGGACGCCGTGGATTCGGCGTTGGGCGCAGATCGTGGATTCGAGAAGCGTCGGAGCGAGCGGAGAAGATCCTCTAGGAGCGTATGAAAAAGGTTGAGTCGTAAGTGTGTACGGTAAATCACCTTGTACGTGTTTTAATTCTAGTGGATTTCTGCCGTGTTATCGGTCCCGTGGTTTTTTTACTCCGGTGATGGAGTTTTCCACGTAAAAATCTTGCGTGTTATTTTATTTTCCGCATTGGGTTTTATCGCAACGATTTTTGGAGTGTTTATACGTTTACACCTATTCACCCCCCCTCTAGGTGTTTCTTCCCCTATTTAGATCCGTATTATATACGACCCAACAAGTGGTATCAGAGCGGGAATAGGGTTGTGAACAATGGTTGAAGGTGGAAACATCAATCGACCCCCTTTCTTTGATGGAACAAATTATGCGTACTGGAAAGTACGGATGAAAGCCTTTTTATCTTCCATCGACGAAAGGGTGTGGCATTCAATTGAATCAGGATGGACTAATCCAACTGAACTTATCTCTGATGTTCACACCTTAAAACCTAGGTCGAAATGGACCAAGGAAGAGTTTGAGTTATCTTCTTACAATGGCAAGGGAATTAATGCTATTTTTAATGCCTTATCTCAAACTGAATTCTCTCGCGTCTCGGCATGTGAGACTGCGAAAGAAATCTGGGATGTTCTCCAGGTTACACATGAGGGAACTAACCTCGTGAAGATTCAGAAACTGCAGATGCTTACGAGCAAGTTTGACTCCATCTTGATGGCAGAAAATGAATCTTTCACGGACTACTATACACGATTGCAAGACATCGTAAACTCATGTGCTAATCTGGGAGAGAAGATTCCAGAATTTAAGATTGTAAGAAAAATCTTAAGAACTCTTCCTGAACGATTTCGCCCAAAGGTTACTGCCATTGAAACTATTAAACACCCGGACGAAATACATGTAGAAGAATTAGTTGGTTCATTACAAACTTATGAAATGACTTTTAATACTAACAATTCTTCTGAAAAAGCATCCACTTCTAAGTCTTCAGGTTATGCGTTGAAAACAACTAAGGAAGAAGACGCGGATACATCCTCCTCGGACGATGACGAGAACCTTTCTATGGAGGAATTTGAGAAGCAGCTCGCTCTCTTGACGAGGAATTTTCGCCGCAACTTTCGAAGGGGTAATTCAAGCAAATCTCCATCCTTCGAAAAGTGGAACAAAGGCAAGGGTACTCCAAGTCACAAGTCAAGAAAGCAGGAGAACTTCTCAAAGGATAAGAAAAGTTCAGAAGGACAACTGCAATGCTTCAAATGTCGAGGCTACGGCCACATTGCAACGGAGTGTCCTAACAAGTATCCGGCAAAGAAGAAGGCGATGCAAGTCGTCACTTGGGATGACAACTCAACGTCAAATGAGTCGTCTTCAAGTGATGAAGAAAAGAGCTCCACGGCATTCCACGCGTCCACATCTTCACCATTCATGTGCTTTATGGCAACTACGTCTGAATCATTGTCCAACTCCACTGTTGAAAAGAATGCAATGGACAATGAATCGGATGATTCGGAAGGTGAAGAGTTTGCTCTAGCCTATCACAGATCTTTACAGGATTTAAAGAAACCGGCTAAGCAAAACAAGGGGTTGAGAGGGAGATTGCAGGATCTCGAAGAAGAAGTAAAAAGGGTAACTTCTCTCTCGACCGATCTTGAAGTGGAAAGGGATAGTTTGATAAAAGCAAATGTTTCCCTTCAAGAGTCCAATGAGCAGCTCAAGAAGAACTATATAGATATGGTGAACAAAGCAAACTACTTCTTGAAGCTCTATGGCGAGGGCCGACAGGAAAGACGGGAAATGACAGAGACCATTCTCCAACTCAAGGATGACTTGCAGCAATTCTCCTTGGGAAGGAGTAAGTTGGATAAACTCCTTGGTCTTGGTCAAACAAATCGGTTCGGCCTCGGGTACACTCAAACTGGAAACAGTCCAAGTTCGAGTGGGACAGTCTTTGTGCCTCAGTCGGTATCTCCTCCTCCGACATCGGAATTCAAGACAAACAACGACAACAAACCTACCTCACCCTCTTCGGAATCGTCAAGCTCAAAGGTATGTTTTCGTTGTAATTTTGCAGGGCACATCGAAAGAAATTGCGAGATTGGAGCTCAAAGAACAAATCAACCACATCTTGCAATTGCTACCAATAAGCTCACTTCCCGGAATTCAAGGAAGGATTTTTCAAAAGGAAAGAACATTGGTAGCACCTCAAACAAGACGATGACAAAAGAAAAAGATCAATCATACAAGACGTCGTCTTCAAGGAGAATCTCTCAACCTTTACCAACATACTCCAAAACTCAAAAGGTTTGGGTATGCAAAGGTGAAACCCCTCCTTGTCCTTAATCGTTCTACGATTAAATCTTGTATAGTTTATGTAGACTATTTTCTTTTCTTCTCTTTCTTTTGGCCGACCCGTCAACCATCCTTGGGAGGTAAGTGGTACATCTTTTTATTGGTTGATGATTTCTCTCGGTTTTCATGGGTAGCATTTTTGAGAGAGAAAGCTGATACGTTTGACTCTTTTCATGAGATTTGCCATCGTATTATGATTGAAAAGAATGAAAAGATCATTCGTGTTAGAAGTGATAGGGGTGGAGAATTCATAAATTCAAAATTCATTGACTTTTGTACTTTAAATGGCATTAAACATGAATTCTCGGCACCCTATACACCTCAGCAGAATGGTGTTGTTGAGCGCAAAAACAGGGTTGTTCAAGAGATGGCGCGTGTGATGCTTCATAGCCGGAAATTACCGCTACATTTTTGGGCTGAAGCTGTGAACACCGCTGTCTATGTCATTAACAGAGTGTATTTGCGCCCAGGAACCTTGAATACACCATATGAGCTGTGGTTTAGAAGAAAACCGGATATCAAGTACTTTCGTATCTTCGGGAGTCGATGTTACATCTTACGTGACCGTGAAAATCTTGGAAAGTTCGACTCTCGAAGTGATGAAGGGATCTTTTTGGGTTATTCTACGAATAGCAGAGCATATCGAGTATTTAACATTGAATCTAAGACGATTGTAGAATCTATAAATGTTAAAGTAGATGAAGCTTCTCATTTTGAATCTGAAAAATCTACCCTCGATATCTCTCTAGATGATGATTCTCCTGCTAGTGCATCTTCTCATAATAATACTTCCAATACTAATGATGCATCTAATGGTTCTTCTAGTTTATCTGATGTGCAGGAATCATCTCGTGTACCTCCGAGTACTCCATTTCAACAAACGCTACGAATCTCCAAGGATCATCCGGAATCGAACATCATTGGAGATCCACAAGAAGGAGTTAGAACTCGAAGGCAGTTGGTTTGCGGATTTGCTTGCTATGTATCTTTAATCGAACCAAAGACAATAGATGAAGCTCTTCAGGATGACTACTGGATTAAAGCAATGCAGGAAGAGCTCCATCAATTTGAGCGAAACAAAGTCTGGGAATTAACGAAGCCTCCAAAGCAACATAATGTGATAGGTACCAAATGGATCTTCAAGAACAAGAAAGATGAAGATGGTACTATCATCAGGAACAAGGCACGACTAGTTGCTCAAGGCTACTCTCAAGTAGAAGGTATAGACTTTGACGAAACTTTCGCCCCTGTAGCTAGACTCGAGTCCATTCGTATATTGTTTGCTATTGCTTGTCATTTTAAAATCAAATTATTTCAAATGGACGTCAAGAGCGCATTTCTAAATGGGTTTTTAAATGAGGAAGTTTATGTAGCTCAACCGAAAGGTTTTGTAGATCATAAACAACCTAACCATGTTTTTCGTTTGAAAAAGGCTCTTTACGGTCTGAAACAAGCACCGCGAGCATGGTACGAAAGGTTAACAAAGCACCTTTTGGAGAAGGGCTATACTCGAGGGGGAGCTGACAGGACTCTCTTTGTGAAGCATTATCAAAATAATTTCATTGTAGCACAAATCTATGTTGATGACATTGTATTTGGTGCAACAAAAGATAATGATGCTTCTAAATTCGCGGAGACCATGGAAAGCGAATTTGAGATGTCCATGATGGGCGAACTGTCTTATTTTCTTGGATTGCAGATTAAACAAAATGATGAAGGTATTCACTTGAGTCAATCCAAGTATGCACTGGAGTTGGTCAAAAAGTTTGATCTAGAAAATTGTAAAGATTTTCCAACTCCAATGGGAACTAGCCTCAAGGGACTTGGAAGTGAATCACATAGTGAGAATGTAGACGAGAAACTGTATAGAAGTATGATTGGAAGTCTACTTTACCTCACGGCTAGTCGCCCGGATATATCCTTTAGTGTTGGGATTTGCGCGAGATATCAATCAGCACCAAAGGAGGTTCACCTGAAAGCGGTGAAACGGATCATCCGGTACATCAAAGGATCAATTAATTTCGGAATTTGGTATCCTATGGGAACAAGTCTGGACATTGTTGGATACTCAGATGCCGATTGGGCAGGATCAGTGGATGATCGGAAAAGCACGAGTGGTGCATGCTTCTATCTTGGCCATTGCCTTGTTGCATGGCACAGTAAAAAGCAGAATTGCATAGCACTCTCGACTGCCGAAGCGGAATACATTTCAGCTGGAAGTTGCTCAACTCAACTCATTTGGATGAAAAGCGTATTGAGTGACTTCCGCATTTCAGCATCTTCGGTAACAATACTTTGTGACAACACTAGTGCTATTAACATTTCTAAGAACCCTGTGTTGCACTCTAGAACAAAACATATTGAACTTAGATATCATTTTCTCAGAGAGCTAGTTGAATCAAATACTCTTCAACTTTCATATGTTTCAACTGAAGATCAATTAGCTGACTTTTTAACAAAACCTTTGGATCAAAAACGTTTTATTCATTTACGAAAAGCAATTGGGATGCTTTCCTTGAAATAATCTTCTTTTTGAAATCTTTGCTTAGGATAGGTTTTGTATTTGTATTTGTTTTGTTCTATTCAATATCTATGTTTGTACATAGGACATTAATTGAGCATAGATCATAATTGACTTTAATTGCATCTGTTCACACATTTAGAAATTTATTATGCTTTTGCCATCATAATATTTCATTGTTGCAATGATCGTTTATGTTAATTAAATCATCTTCTAAAGTGATCAAAGTCAATTTCTCTCTCAATGATCTCTTGGTATAGTCATTATCTTATTTGACTGTTTAGTCGAGTATGAAATCGAGATCAATTTTTGGTTGAATACTTTATATCTTAAATAATTGATAGCCAATTGAGGGGGAGTCAAAGATAATGTAAAATGCTCAAAAGATGTGGAAAGAGTTACATCCCAATGAGGAGTGTGAAAACTACCACCACATGGAGGAAAGAGCTACCACCTCGGTCGTCCGAGTATTGTGTGCAGCTACCACATGTATACCAAGCATGGTTGTTCAAATTTTTGATTAAGTAAAATGCATATTGAAATACTTGACTCTGTCAAATTTCAAGGTTGGTATAAGGTGGGATTTTAAAGAAAGATGCTCAAAGAGCCACTCTCTTCAACAGATTGTCTAGAAATATTATCTACTATATTTGGGATTTCAAACATCTATTGATCTTTGTATTTCATTCTCTTTACTGAATTGATGATTTGATAAAGGCATTACTCATAAGATCAAGTTAGATGTGATTGAAGGTGTTCAACTTTAAGGGATTTAATTCTTGTAAATTTTCGTTTCATTTTTGGATTTTATTGATAGATTTGGCATAATCTAATTCTTGTTGTATGAAACGATGATTTTTGTTTAAAGTTGATACACATTTGTGCTTACAATCTTTTTCTGGATTTTCCTGAATTTCTCTGAAATTTTCTAAAGAAAAAGTTGGGGCCGATCCGGATCGGGCAAGGTGATCCGGATCCCGAACGCAGGTTTTCTCCTGCGGGCTGACGATCCGGATTGGACCTGCCGATCCGGATCCCGAACGCAGTTTTCTCGCTGCGGGTAGCCGATCCGGATCGCAAGCTCGGGAGGATCCGGATCGGGGCTAGGTTTTTATAAAGAACAAAAGGGTTTTGATTTCTTTTACTCCAATCTTTTGTTCAAAAGTTTCCAGAGCGCTTCTCTCTAGATTTCATCCTCCTTGGAAGCTTTCAAACTCAAAGTTCTTCAATTCCAAGTAAGTTTTATTGATCAAAATCTCGGTTTTTCACCGTTTTTCTCTTTTCCTCCTCAAACGCACGGATTTCTTGGATCAACTTTGTTTGTGGATGGTTTTTGATCAAATTTCTTTTGAAATAAGAACTCTGGGTAGATTAGTTTTGATTATGTGCTAGGTTTTCTCCTGATTAACGGATTTTTAGGCTTCGATTTCTAAAATTTCGGTTTTAGGGCATATAATAAGGATTTTCGAAAATCATGCAATTGATCTATTTTTAAAAGTCCTTTTGCAAAACTAATTTGATTCTTGGCTTCTCTACATGATTATGATTGTTTGGGTACAATTTTTCAAATTTTTGAAAATTAACAATTTTTCATGTGTTCTTGAGTTCGTCTTCACAGGATACATTTTTTTCACTAGCACTCAAAATGGTGATCACTTGGATTATTTTCCTACTTGCTGCCATGGTACATGTCAAGGATACTGCCAAGCCTAAGAAGGCTAAGAAAGCAAAGAAGACTAAGGTTGATTCCGACACTGAATCAGAGACAGAGTCGATCGACTGGGATAACATCGAAATTGAGCAAGCTGCTCCCATTGTCTCCAAAGGGAAAGCAACTGCTGAAGCTTCAAAACCTACTGCTGCTGAAAAAGGGAAAGCTCCAATGGAAGAAACTTCTGGGAAGACAAGAAGAAAAAGTGTTGCTCGCAAGAGAGGAAGTGCTCGAGGAATTACCATTGAGCAACCAGCTGCTGGCCAAGCACCTGCACAAGACTTTGTCAGCTCGGCTAGAATAAAGGATTTTGAAAACAGAGAATGCATTGGAGAAAGGCATGTTGATGTAAAAGCCTTAACGCAACGTTCTCAGACGTTCGGGACTTTGTTTGACCAGAGAGGTCTTGCTCCCATTTGCGATTTCCCGGAGACCACTGGGTATTGTCTTCACTCAGTGAGGATGTTCTATCAGAATGCCTGCTATCTAGTTGATCAGGAAAGCGGGCGTCGGGATTTTCAAACATTAGTCAAGAATGTCAGAATCAAAGTAACGCCTCAGCTCATAGGTGAAGTACTAGGGATGGACGCCCGAGCCGATGGTACTCATTACCTAAAGAATCAAGTCTTCAACACCTTCTCCTGGAGAGTGGTAGTTGATGGAATCTGTGTTCCAAATACTCGGTCGACAGGAAACTCCGTGTTCTCGAAAGAACTACGACCAGAGTACCGAATCTTAAATCTCATTGTTTGTTACAATATTATTCCAAACATGAACACAAAGGTTCTTCGGTGGGAAAGAATGATATTTCTTTATCTACTTGGAAACCCCGCAGCAGCAATGGGAGCTAACTTAAACATTCCCTACATCATCTGGTCAAGGATGGCACGATATGTGGAGCAAGCTCATCCGTCAGAGAGACTACCCTTTCCAATGATCATCATGCGCATTCTTCGCAAATTTAAAGCCGACACAAATGCGAGTTCCTATCTGCACAGTCTAGGAACAATCAATGACACGACAATTGTAAAGTCTCTTTCGACGAAGCCAGATGAACCATTCATGCCTCTTCACCGGCAACGAGAACAACGACAACAAGCAACAACCTCTGCACCGGCAGCAGCTCCTCCAGTTCAACCAGCACCTCCGGCACAAGAAGCACCACAATCAACTTCTGATGATGATGCTTCTGTTACCTCAATCTATAGAGAACAGCAAAGGCTCTCAAACGAGCAAGAACGTATATCAAATGAACTGATTGAGGTAAAGGAAGAAATAAAGAAGGTAAATAAAAAGCAATCAGCAATGAACAAGCGAATAAAGAAGATTTTCCAAATCCTCGGCTGTATCAGTTCAGACGAGTCTGAATGATCCGTATCCTTCTAATTTCTATTTTTATGCATATGTGCAAGTATTGTTTTATTTGAGATTTTAGTTCTCGAACTTAAACTGTTAGTCATTCTCTCCACTTCTGTAATTTTTGGCTTTGTTTTGTGACAAAAAGGGGGAGAGAGTTGTTGAGAACTTTGAACAATGATGATGATGTGCATGGACATCAAGGTAAGGGAACTTGAAAATCTTGATTGTGAAAATCTTGATGATGAAGATTTTGTATACATCAAGGTAAGTATGATCTCAACTTCAACTTGAGGTTTTTCAGCTATATGAATGCATGCCTCGACTAACTATTTGCTAACTATTTGGGCATGTAATATAACTAACAAGTTGATGTTCACTAACAAGTTTGTGACACTTGGTTTTTGATTGCATAGAAGATATGTTGGTTCTTAACTCTGATCAATTACATATCTATATATATAAGTTTGTCACAAACATGTTCATGACATTTGGTTTTTACGTGCAAAGAAGATATGTTGGTGTTTATTTAACTATGATCAGTTTACATATCTGAATATAAATGTCATGGTAAGTATAAATGAGTTTAAACTTCATCTCTGCTTGTGGTTTTTGAATAATACAAAATTCTTGAGGTATCTAACGATTTCTTTTGTCAAGAATGATTTCTTTTTGCAGAGAGTACAGATGTCTAAGTCTAGAGTCTGTTTTAGGAGTTTAACTCATGTATTGTATTTTGGATCTCCATTGTAAATTTTTGTTGTATGGTGATAGCAACAAAAATATCTTTTTGAATTTTCTTTAGTGGATCTATGTTTTGTCACGAAACCGCCAAAGGGGGAGATTGTTACGGAATTTGAGTTGGCGTAGTTTCGTGAAAGTTTCAAGTCCTGAAGATTGAAGGTGAAGAAAAGTTGATTCATTTAACTCAATCTCAAGAAAGAAGAATTCAAAAGGATCAGGTATGTTTAACTAAAGAATTTGTGTGATCTGAATACTTCTTGTAGTGTAGAAACACTTGGAAGAATCTTTCATTGCATAAAAATCAAAAACTGGACTTGGGACATGTTCAGGATCCGGATCAGGTTGTTCGATCCGGATCCCGAAGGTGGTTCGTTCATACATCGTCGCAATCCGGATCGTAGTCTCTTGATCCGGATCCCGAACGTTGAGTTTACCATCTACCTTGAACGATCCGGATCTTGCTTCGCAATCCGGATCCCGAACGTTGATGTTTGGTGAACTGTATGAACGATCCGGATCGTAGTCACATGATCCGGATCCCGAACCTTCGTTTTTCTGGAATTGGCTGTTTTGTTATGACGATCCGGATCCTAGTTATCACGATCCGGATCGCCGTCCGTAAAAATCCAGAAATGGTTGGTTTTTGATTCTTATCTCCTTCCTAGGGTTTCTAACCTATAAATACACCCTATGTCTTTCTTTCTAGGGTGAATCCACATAGCCGTCATTTTCTTGTATCATCTTATACGGCTATAGATCCACATATAGAGAAGAAAGGAAATCATTAGAGAATACTCTATGTTTCTTCATCTATATTGATTAGTTTGATTCTAGGTTTTCATACTCACATCTTGAGTTGAATCAAACTAATGAATACTTAGATGGTATTTCCGATCTATCTTTGATCTAAGTATTCGGCGGATCATCACCACCCAAAAACAACGATTTTCCCCAAAAATCGGCGCGTGGATTCGCGTGTCCTTGTGGATTCAAGGTTCAATCGCTCTCGTGGATTCGGAGCGAGGCACGTTCGTGGATTCGAACGGTGCTATTGGGTGAAGACCGTGGATTCGGTCGGACGTCGTGGATTCGACGTTGGACGCCGTGGATTCGGCGTTGGGCGCAGATCGTGGATTCGAGAAGCGTCGGAGCGAGCGGAGAAGATCCTCTAGGAGCGTATGAAAAAGGTTGAGTCGTAAGTGTGTACGGTAAATCACCTTGTACGTGTTTTAATTCTAGTGGATTTCTGCCGTGTTATCGGTCCCGTGGTTTTTTTACTCCGGTGATGGAGTTTTCCACGTAAAAATCTTGCGTGTTATTTTATTTTCCGCATTGGGTTTTATCGCAACGATTTTTGGAGTGTTTATACGTTTACACCTATTCACCCCCCTCTAGGTGTTTCTTCCCCTATTTAGATCCGTATTATATACGACCCAACAACTTTTGCCTCTGGTAGACTTAGTGGGCAGACCGTCGGGCTTGTTGGCGGCACCCACTGAGAACTACTGTGGGATGTAGTTCTCACACCCGTCGTGGTGTTTTCTCCCCAGGGACTTCTGCTCCAGTTCCTGCAGCTCCTGTTGCTGATCCAGCTCCTTCTGACCGAGGTAAGGGCGTCGCGAGATAGATCCCCTCCTGTCGTCTTCTGTGTGTGAGTAGATGTACCCCAGTTCCATTTTGGTGTGTGTATGTCGAGTGACTTTTGTAGTGAGGTTTTGAGTTGTACCTTCCTTTCCTGCTTTTATGAGAGACTCCTGTATTCTGGTGAGGATGGTCTGTATATTTAAAAGTTGTAGTCTTATTTTATGTATTTCTTTCCAGCTTTTCTCTTTCAGCTCTGATATCTGCTAGTGTAGATGTTTCTTTGCAGGTTAGTCGCTACGCCTATACGGGGCTTCCCGTACGGGCGGCGGATCTGTTGGCGAGCCGGGGCGCAGTATCGCCCCGGGGCGTGACAGATTAGAGTGGTATCAGAGCCTAGGATGTAGGTCATTGGAGGACTTAGGAACCCTAGGCTTGTGGTTGGACCCTAGGATGACTCGCGTGAGAGCCGTGATTTTAGCGAGAGTCCTGATTGGATTTCTAACTCTCCCGAGCGGTTCGGGGTGAGCGATTGACATGTCTTCCTTCGGTGGCAACTATGTTGGCTGCAGACAACATAGTACTTCGGAAAGGGGGACATGCCTTCTGACTTTCGCTAGATTGGGTCGAGAGATGATTTGGGTTCTGATTGTTTGCCTTGTCCCTCAGGTGGGGATGCCTCCTCGACGCTCGATGGTGACGCGTTCGCAGCCTTCGTCCTCTGAGCCCGAGCAGGAGGACTCGGAGCAGGGACAGCAGAGCGAGGTTTTGGAGCTCCGTGCCCAGGTGGCACAGTTGGCTGAGGCGTCTCGACGCCAGGAGGAGGCTGTGAGTCGGTTGACGCTCTTGTTGGAGCAGAGAGCGCAGCCGGCGGTGGTACCCCCTGAGAGTTCTCCGGTGCCTTCTTCCCCTGTGGTGGCACCCCCGGTTGTGCAGCCTGCACCAGCAGTTCCGGCTGAGCCTGTTTCCAGTAGGCCACCGTCTGGGACGACGGGATCTTTGACTTTGGCAGAGCAGCAGGTTTTGGTGGGTCTTTTGTTGAGGTTTCGCAAGTTCGATCCACCCCGCTTTTCGGGCATGAGTGCTGAGCCGTGGGCGGCTGAGTCTTGGGTTATAGCTATGGAGCGCCATTTCGAGAGCCTTTTTATTGATGAGAGGTTTCGAGTTCTGTTGGCTACTCATTTTCTGGAGAGCAACGCCGAGGCATGGTGGCGGCGTGTGCGACCCGCAGGTCCGCCTGGGACCCAGTTTATCTCTTGGGCAGAGTTTCGCGGTATGCTTCTTGGGGCCTTCTTTCCCGAGAGCGTTCGACAGAGCTTGGAGGAGCAGCTGAGGAATCTCCGCCAGGGAGATAGGCCCGTACACGCGTACATAGCCGATTTCAATCGGCTGTTGGCTAGTATGCCCCACGTGGCCAGAGATGAGACCCACCGGATCTACATGTTCGAGAGAGGGTTGCGTCGGGACATTTATCAGTTGGTCCGCTCCCTCAGATTACAGACTTTAGAGGCCTCGATGGAGCAGGCACTTTATGTGGAGGGTGGTGAGGCCGTGATGGCAGAGGTGACTCCAGCCCCCGTTGTGACTCCTGGGGCGAAGCGCCCCGCGCAGTTTGAGGAGGGGCAGTCGAGTAGACAGGGACCCCCGAGACCACCCCGTTTCCACTCTCAGGGACGGGGGTATCAGGGGCGGCAGAGATCTGGGGGATCTCGTCAGTTCCAGCAGCAGCAGCGTCGACCACCTCGACAGCAGCAGTCTTCTCAGCAGCAGCAGCCTTCGCAGCAGCAGCAGACTTCGCGGCAGCCGCGCCCCGACCGTTGTATCATCTGTGGAGGACCGCACTCACCAGCCCAGTGCCCGCAGAGTCAGGGCCGCTGCTTCCGTTGCGGGCAGACCGGTCACTTCGCGAGGGCGTGCCCCAGGGCAGGTTACCCAGCTCCTTCATCAGCTTCTGCATCCTTCGTTCCTCGTCAGTCAGCAGGACCTTCGTCGACCTCCGGTAGGCCAGATTTTGCTCCATCGTCCTCGCGACAGCCAGAGCGACATCCCCCGGCGCCGAGCGGTCGAGTCTATGCCGCTCAGGTAGAGGATGCTACAGCAGCAGAGCATGTCGTCGCAGGTATTATTTTGATTTCTGCAGTTCGTACTCGTACTCTCTTTGATACCGGTGCATCGCATTCTTTTATCAGTAGAGCATTTGCATCCCTTCATGGTATAGAGGTAGTTTCTTTATCGCATGCATTAGAGGTTCAGATACCAGATCATGTCTTGCATGTCGAGGAGTATTGTAGGGATTGCCCTGTGCAGTTGGGATCCTGGATTTTGCCGGCAGACTTGCTTGTCTTGCGGCAGCTCCAGGATTTCGACGTCGTGCTAGGTATGGATTGGTTGTCGAGGTACTATGCTGTTATAGACTGCAGAGAGACGACGGTGACCCTCCGCGAGCCTGGACAGGAGGAGTTTGTCTTCAGAGGCTGCCAGAGCACCTTCTTTGCGATGACTGTTTCTTCGGCGAGGGCTAGGCGGTTGATTAGTAGGGGCTGCACCGCTTTCTTAGCGACGATTGTGGAGGTGCCTACGGCGGCACTGGGACTCGAGGATATTCCTGTTGTCCGCGAGTTCCCAGATGTGTTTCCCCCTGAGTTGATGACGATGCCGCCGGAGAGGGAGGTGGAGTTTGTGATTGATGTGGTACCGGGAACCGCACCAATCTCGAAGGCGCCTTATAGGATGGCACCTGCCGAGTTGAGGGAGTTGAAGGCCCAGCTTCAGGATCTTATGGATAGGGGCTTTGTCAGGCCTAGTGTTTCTCCGTGGGGAGCGCCAGTTTTATTTGTGAAGAAGAAGGATGGGTCGCTTCGTTTGTGTGTGGATTATCGGGAGTTGAATAAAGTGACCATCCGGAACAAGTACCCTCTTCCACGGATAGATGATTTATTTGATCAGTTGCAGGGAGCCACAGTGTTTTCGAAGATTGATCTTCAGTCAGGTTACCACCAGTTGAGGGTGAGGGCCGAGGACATCCCTAAGACGGCTTTTCGATCCCGGTATGGGCATTATGAGTTTACGGTTATGCCGTTTGGTTTGACTAATGCCCCAGCTGCTTTCATGGATTTGATGAACCGGGTATTTCAGCCGTACTTAGACTTGTTTGTGGTTGTGTTCATTGATGACATCTTGATCTACTCCCGGAGCGATGTGGATCATGAGGAGCACTTGAGGATAGTGCTGCAGCTTCTACGTGAGAAGAAGCTGTATGCCAAGCTTAAGAAGTGCGAGTTTTGGCTTCGGGAGGTTGCATTCTTGGGCCACTTGGTATCAGCCGCAGGAGTGGCAGTTGACCCGACGAAGATTGATACAGTTCGGGATTGGCCGAGACCGACGACGGTGACTGAGGTCCGGAGCTTTCTGGGCTTGGCAGGCTACTACCGTCGGTTTGTAGAGGGCTTTGCGAAGCTCTCTACTCCCCTGACCTGTTTGACTAGGAAGGGGATGAGGTTCATTTGGACTGAGCAGTGTCAGCGGAGTTTTGAGGAGCTGAAGAAGAGACTGATTTCAGCACCAGTTCTTACACTGCCAGTGATGGGTGATGGCTACGTGATTTACAGTGACGCCTCGCACAGCGGTTTGGGTTGTGTCTTGATGCAGCATGGGAGGGTAATTGCTTATGCTTCACGGCAACTAAAGGATTATGAGAAGAATTACCCTACTCATGATTTAGAGCTGGCAGCTGTGGTGTTCGCATTGAAGTTGTGGCGGCATTACCTCTACGGTGAGCATTGTGAGATCTACACGGATCATAAGAGCTTAAAGTATCTGTTTACTCAAAAGGAGCTGAACCTGAGGCAACGCCGGTGGTTGGAGTTACTGAAGGATTACGATGTGAGTATCCTCTATCATCCCGGCAAGGCCAATGTGGTAGCAGATGCTTTGAGTCGGAGGTCAGTGCAGAGCTTGAGCATGTTGGTCACGCAGCAGGCCCCGTTGATTGAGCAGTTGAGGCGACTCCAGATTGAGGTTGTATCCCCTGGGGTCTCTGCTAGACTGATGTCTATGGTCTTGCAGCCCACTCTGTTGGACAGGATTAGGGAGACGCAGAGTGAGGACCCCCACTTGGAGAGGATTAGATCACAGATTCAGGCAGATCTTATAGGGGATTTTACAGTGGATAGCTCGGGAGTACTGCGGTACAGGGACCGAGTGTGTGTGCCTTCGGATTCAGAGATCAGAGACCTGATTTTGGGTGAGGCTCATTATACACCTTATACCATTCATCCTGGTGGTACTAAGATGTATAAGGACCTCAAGGCACATTTTTGGTGGTCCGGAATGAAGCGGGACGTTGGAAGATTCGTGGCTCACTGTTTAACTTGCCAGCAAGTGAAAGCAGAGCACCGGGTTCCTGCTGGCAAGTTGCAAAGTCTTCCAATTCCCGAGTGGAAATGGGACCACATCACCATGGACTTTGTTACAGGGCTGCCGAGAGCGCAGAGTGGAGCCGACGCGATTTGGGTTATTGTTGATAGACTCACCAAGTCAGCGCATTTCTTGCCTGTTCAGATGACTTGGTCACTGGAGCGTCTGGCACAGTTGTATTTGGACGAGATAGTGAGGCTACACGGGATACCTGCGTCGATTGTTTCAGATCGGGATCCGAGGTTTGTGTCACGATTCTGGGGGAGTTTACAGTCAGCTTTGGGGACCCAGCTCAGATTCAGCACTGCATTCCACCCACAGACTGATGGCCAGTCTGAGCGCACTATACAGACCCTTGAGGATATGCTGAGAGCGTGCGTTATGGATTTTGGAGGGGGGTGGTACCGACACTTATCTTTGGTTGAGTTTGCGTACAACAACAGCTATCAGGCGAGCATCCAGATGGCTCCGTTTGAGGCGTTGTATGGACGCAAGTGTCGGTCACCCTTGTATTGGAGTGACGTGGGTGAGAGGAAGACTTTGGGACCTGATCTTCTTTTGGAGGCTGAGGAGAAGGTCAGAGTTGTTCGTCGACACCTTGAGGTAGCCCAGAGTCGTCAGAGGAGTTATGCAGATACTCGACGGCGAGACCTGGAGTTTCAGATTGGTGACCATGTATTCTTAAAGGTCTCGCCTTCGAAAGGGGTCCGGAGATTTGGAGTGCGTGGGAAGCTTAGTCCCCGTTTTGTTGGACCCTTTGAGGTACTTGAGAGGGTAGGCCCTGTGGCTTATAGAGTTGCTCTTCCTCCACGTTTGGCCGGTGTACACGATGTTTTTCATGTCTCAGCCCTGAGGAGATATGTCTTTGATCCGTCGCATGTGGTTGACTTCACTCCCTTGGAGATCGGTGAGGACCTGGTTTACGAGGAGCGGCCGTTGCGGATTCTTGCTCGTGAGGTGAGGGAATTGCGCAACCGGACCATTCCGTATGTGAAGATCTTATGGAGCAATCACGATGAGCGAGAGGCTACTTGGGAGCTAGAGACAGAGATGAGATCTGCTTACCCTTTTCTGTTCGAGACTACTGGTTGAGGTACGCCTGTTCTACCTTACTTCGTTTCGAGGACGAAACTTCCTTTTAGTGGGGGAGGATGTAGTGGCCCAAATTCCCATGCAGCGTTCTTCCGATGAATCCACTGTTAGAGCACCTAGCGTTGGTGTATCTGGCCCATGGTGCGTCAATGGGATGCCACAGATGGACCCTGTGTGTTATTATTAGCTGTGTAGGCCTTCGGCTGAGTTTGCCGAAATTTCGGAAAAGAATTAGGCCCAACAGAGGTCGGAAATGGATTCAGCACGGAAAAACGCTTGAAAACGGCTATTTGCTTGTTTATTTCTGAGTCCGGATGCCCAAAAACGGACTCCCGGAAGTTTTCAGTGGAAAATGGTGCATGGGAGGGGCCGTAGACCGCCGGGATGCCACGTGGCGGCCTGTCATTGGCCGGTTCAGGATGCGCGGTCCACAGAGCTGCGCGGCGGGGTGCACAGACCCGGCGCATGGACACGTGGCACCGCCTGATTGGCGGGCGCAAGGCGCGCGGTCTACCGGGTGAGCGCGGCGGTGCATGGACCAATGCGGGGCCACGTGGCAGCCTCCGGTTGGTCGGTGCATGCGGCGCGGTCCACTGAATTCCTGTTGAATGCGTGGACCGGGTGTAGGGGACACGTGTCGCCCTCTGGTTCGCGGGCGCACCGTGCGCGGCGCACGGAGTCGGGGTCGGTGCCTCGGGGCGCGTGCCCACGTCGGGGCCATGCCGCGCGCCCGGCGCGGCCGCCCGACCCGGTCAGCGGGTCAACCGGGGTGGACACGTGTCGCCCGCTGATTGGCGGGCGCCAACCGCCTCACTGTGCGGGGGCGGGCCACGTGGCAGCCAGCGGGTGGGCCCGAACAGCTGTTTGCTGTTCGGCGGGCCACGTGGCGGCTCCTGGTGGATTTCGGGCGTGAACAGTGTTGGGCCCGGCCCAACACTGTAGCCGCCCGAATGTTCCGGGCGCCCGAAATTTTGGGCCCAAAGCCCATTGACGTTGTTTTTCCGGGCTGTTTCGGGTGAGGCCTATAAAAAGGCCTCAAGGGGCCTCGTTTTGAAGCTTTTCCCGAAAGCTTTTCGCTTGGAGCCCTTCACCAATTCTCTTCCTCTCCCTCTTGTGTATCTCTTGGCGGAATTCAGAATTTTTGGAGGCCGCGACGACGGCGACTTATGCATCGGGGTGCGGAGCGACGATCTACTGTGGAGGCCCATTCCGTCGCAGTTTAGTCCGGGAGGTCTACCGGGCTACCCCGACATATTTTTGGACGATTTCTGCGGTGACGGTTTCGTAAGAGGTAAATCTACATTTTCGTGTTGGACACTTTTTCTGGATCCGAGCTTTTCTTGGGGTTCTGGGTACATTTTAACCCCCTTTGCGACTGTTAATTGATTTGGACAGCATCTACTTGTCGGATTTTTATCTCCTCATCCGGACATCGGAATTCGACGTTTCAGGACTCTATCGACATCTACTCTTCGCGAGGATCGCCGTCATATTTTTATTGGAATTTTTGGAGGAAGTTTTTCAGGTGAAAATTTCGTGTTAGTGGGACTGTTCACCACAGATCTTTGGGGAATGTGGAATTTGTGTGAATTAAAGTGTAATTTTGGTGTATGTTTGTACCCAGGAGTTTGTGAGCACTTCTACCGTGATGTTGGCTTGGTGGGATTTGTGATTTGACAGTTGTGGGCTTTCTCAGCTGTGCGATTTTGGACAGTTAGCACTTTCAGGTGGGTGACCTTGCTTCCAAGAACTCTGGACTGTGTACTAATTCTATGTGTGTAGGATCATGCATGTTAGAAATTGGAGTATTAGCATGTGTAAAACTGTATGTTTATCTTGTATATCAGTTGTTGAATCTTTTGATTCCTGCACTATGTTAAGTAATGAAATCTTGGAATTTGACCTAGCACCCCTGTCATATGTATCATGTTCAGCCAGTCTGTAGAAAAACTCCAACTTGGCTAGGTTTTTATTGCTCTAGACATTCCACATCACGATACTTCATTTCACTATGGACTTAGCTTTTCCTCGCCCGTGTTGTGGGCCGAGAGGTCGGTCGGTTGTGGGATGCTTTTGCACTCGTGTCTGGGGACCTGAGTGGAGTTGATAGCAGTCTGTAGATTTGATTTCTTTGGGAGAGTGATAGTGATGGTAGATCTGGGTTCTTGGAAACTGTCAGAGTGACAGTGGGTTTCAGCTGCGTAGATTCCAGCTATGTGTGAGTCAGTGATTTGTTTGGTAGTCGATCTTATTGATCGAGGATTGGATCATAGCCTGCATGAGCCACATTTGAGCTTTACAGTGATACTTATGGGTTACTTTGACTCGAGCGGGTCGCTCCCCTCGAGGGCCACTCCGGAGTAGGCGAGACCGGGTTGTGTACCGGTGTGGAGTTTGAGATGTTCTTTAGCGACTTGTCGTCGCAGTGGTCCCTCTGGCTGTGCTTTCGTTGGCAGCCACGGACGCCCTACGTAAGTCCGCTCCTCCGGACGTAACGGCAGTAGGTTGGCGCAGGTTTGACTGGACCCGTTGTGGCAGTCAGTTTTGATTGGGTGATCAGGGATGAGAGTTAGTTGTGGCATTATGTTCTTTCTGTTCCACTGTTGAGCATCTAGATAGAGGCATTGTAGCTGTAGAGTTACCTTTCCTAGCTCTCCTTATAGCACTGCATATGTTACTTTTGCCTCTGGTAGACTTAGTGGGCAGACCGTCGGGCTTGTTGGCGGCACCCACTGAGAACTACTGTGGGATGAGTTCTCACACCCGTCGTGGTGTTTCTCCCCAGGGACTTCTGCTCCAGTTCCTGCAGCTCCTGTTGCTGATCCAGCTCCTTCTGACCGAGGTAAGGGCGTCGCGAGATAGATCCCCTCCTGTCGTCTTCTGTGTGTGAGTAGATGTACCCCAGTTCCATTTTGGTGTGTGTATGTCGAGTGACTTTTGTAGTGAGGTTTTGAGTTGTACCTTCCTTTCCTGCTTTTATGAGAGACTCCTGTATTCTGGTGAGGATGGTCTGTATATTTAAAAGTTGTAGTCTTATTTTATGTATTTCTTTCCAGCTTTTCTCTTTCAGCTCTGATATCTGCTAGTGTAGATGTTTCTTTGCAGGTTAGTCGCTACGCCTATACGGGGCTTCCCGTACGGGCGGCGGATCTGTTGGCGAGCCGGGGCGCAGTATCGCCCCGGGGCGTGACAGCACCAGCCGCCCAGTAGCCTAGCGAGAGCTCGGGATCAGCCTACATTCAGGTGGGTTTTCTTTGAGACTTAGCATAGAATTAGTATTGTTGGAAGGTTACTAATTGCATGTTATCGAACTAATGCCAACGGTCTCTAGTGTTCGCCGATATTACCCTATATATATATTGGTTATTTTGCTCGTAGTTGCTACACGCGCACCCGCGGTCTGGCCACCGCAAAGGGTGCTCTTTTCCGGGAAAGCGGTCTCCGACCCCGTGTAAAACCCACGAGGTGAGGTAGTGGGGAACCCCGTAGGTGTGGGGTTTGAGGCATCAAGAGGGGGGGGGGGGGAAACGGTGCGACCCGACGGGGTCAGGTGCCCCAAGGTGTGAGCGGTGCGATCCATCGGGGTAGGTGCCCGACGGGGTCAAGTGTGCAGGTGTTTCAGGTGTGTAGGTGTTACAGGTGTTGCAGGTGTTCGCGGTGTTACTTTTCCTATGAGCAGAGTGGATGCTCCGGATGGTCTTACAGTTGGGTTTGGCATTTCTTTCTTGCTTAATATTATATTTTGTGTCGCTAACTACCCACTCCGTGACAGGTTCTCCCAGGGGTGAGAGGTAGACGACGGTGAGGCCGAGGCAGGAGTAGTCGGGCCGTGGGGAGCCCTAGTCTGTATCCCCTTTACCTTTCCTTGCATTTCATTTGATACTGTAGGCTACTGTGTGGTTCTCGATACCCTCGTGGGGTCGGTGTGGATGCCGGAACTTTACTTCTTGGATATGTGGATGTTTGAGTTCTTATTCTTTGTTCGGCCGATTTTCAAAAAAAAAGGAAGAAAAAGAAAAGAAAAGAATGCGAAAACCGTTTTCAAAACTTGGATGTCGTGTGGGCACCGTTTTCAAAACCCTATAGATTTATGGATTTTAGAAAAACGGATTTCAAAAACTTGAGTGTCGTGTGGCACTGTTTTAAAAACTCCGTGGATTTATGGATTTCGAACTATTTTAGAAATCTGGGGTGCCGGGTGGGCACCGCTTTTAAAATTGTGGATTTATCCTTTCAAACTATCGGGCCGTGAGATTGATTCAGTTCTGTGCTTGTATGTGTGTTAGAAACTGTTGTGATTGGATTGTTGACTGTAGTTGGATGTTGTACTAGCCGCGACGCCGTGCATATACAGGGGAGACTCTGTCCGTTTGCAGAGTGATCCTGTGTATGCGGCGGGTCTGGGCATGCACCGGGGAAGAAGGTTTTTCAAAAAAAATTTACGCGCCAAATGTATACCATTTGTGAACTGTTTCCGCTAACAAGAAACCCCCCGGGGGCGTGACAAAAATATTCCAAACGAAGGTGGTGTCAGAATGACAAGGTTAGAAAAATAACATAATAAATTGGTAATTTGTAATCTTCTTAATGAACTTAATCATTGTATATACTGCAGAGAAAGTGAGTATGACTCTATTGAGAGTGGTGTACCTTGCTCGGTTAGTAGTGTGCCACCAACGACCACATGTGTGCCACCTACGACCACACACACACAAGCCACGACCTCACGCGACACTGCACGACATCACGCGGACAATGCCGACCTCCCGTCTAGAACCAAGGATGTCTCATTTATAACTACAACCTTATGATTGAGGGTAAGTATAAATCAAATTAAATTTTAAATTTTAAAATTTTAAATTAATAGCAATGTGGAATTTTATTTTTACCAAATTTGCAGATTATCTACTTCCTATGAACATTGGAATCCAACTGCTATTAATGATTTTGATACTACTGTTGACGAAGGAGGTGATAATATCGATGAAGGAGATTGTAATGTTGACGGGGGTGGTGATAGTGATATTAATCATGATGATTCACCAATCAATGATGATCAGAATAGTATGAGGATACGAACTGATTTTTCATTTCCAGATATAGATGATCATCATGATGAGGATTAAATGATCTTGCAAATGCAATTACAGTTGAAATGGACAATCCACAAGATAAGCATAATTACGTAGACAATCCTGACGAGGAAAATGAATTTATTGATCATCCGGGAACGTTTTCTTCAGATAATAAGTGGATAATTAGTATGTTGTAGATCCTACAGATCTTGATATTCGACAAATCAATAGTGTCTCCCTACATCGACGGGAGTTGGGCTGGATTTGTCTTTTATAAGCAGGCATCTTTATTGGATGCTCTAGACCGGTGGCATATTGAGCATAATGTACAAATGAAAGTATTGAAATCTCTACTAGAACGACTTACACTGTCAAATGCTGGTAGAGGGATGTGCATGTAGATTACATGCTTCAGTACCTAAGATACGACATACTTTAGGGTAAAAACATATGCTGGTCCCACACGCATGTGGACCCTTCTATGTCAATTGATTCTCCCAACATTAAAGGTTGTCCACACATGATGTTTGTGAATGTTGTTTTTAGAATTCTGAATGTCAATTCTCATTGTTTGAAACTTGTTGTACAAATTGGGTTTTTTTAAGTCAGATAAAATTTTGAATGCTGTTCCCGCTAAAGGCGCTGATCGAGTCAGCGCCTTTAGTGTTCTACACTAAAAGCGCTGAGTCGCTTGGCGTCTTTAGTCTAAAACACTGAAGGCGTGAGTCGCTCGGCGCTTTAGTGTAAACTGTAAAGCACTAAAGGCGCCGAGCGACTCAGCGCCTTTAGTGCAACATTTCAAACGCATACGTGCTCTGAGGACTCGACCAATTTTCAAAAATTTGGTGAAGTCCCCAGCCACACTGAGGCGTCGAGCAACTCAGCGCCTTCACAGAAATTTTGTGAAGGCGATGAGTTGCTCGCGCATTTAATTTTAAAACACTGAGATTTTGTGAAGGCGTTGAGCGACTCAGCGCCTTTATCCAACCGGCCGAAGGCGCCGAGCAACTCAGCGCCTTCACAGAAATTTTGTGAAGGCGCTGAGTCGCTCAGCGCCTTCAAGCTGACACCCGACCGTTCGCCCGTGTGGCGGAAAGTAGGGTTATTTTTACAAAAAAAAAAATTGAAAAAATTATTTTCAAAAATTAAAAATAGGAGGGTTATTTCCAAAAAATCCGATATACTACATGACAAAAGTTGGCAAAAGTTGAGAGCCAAACTACACTAACAATAACAAAACTACTTGTCGAAAACCCTACACTGATCAACGATCCATATCATACATCTTTTTGATTTACTCAAAAACATGTAGCATTTAATAAATAGAGAGCATGATTGATTGTTTAGAATAAAAATCCATTCAGTGCTTCAATTATTTTCAAAAAAGTTTAAATTATCTTGTAAGTAAATATATCATCCTATTATTTTTGGACATCAAACCTCTCATGAAGGAAAATCAAGCTCCTATTTTCTAATCATACAACAAAAATTCATACCAAATGAGTTTCACTGGATATCTTGTTCCAAGATCCAATAGGCCTAAAAACTCAAAAAGAAAAAAAAACAAAAAACACAAAACAACACAACATATATAGCCGTTTGGAGGTTCAGACTATAAAGTATTTTTGCCTTGTTACAAAAGCAAATAGCAAAACAATTTATAAAACCAAGCAATCAAAAACCCGAAAGAGGTCCAAAATACGGCTATGTCTATTCCTTTTCCTAAATCATGTAGATTATGTAGATTACCAATCTAATTGCCATTATGCAGGGGACAGAATTGACCACAATTCCCTGCTAAGAAAGAAAGAAAAGATACACGGTAGTAATTAATACAATAAAAATGACCCATCATTAAGCTCCCATGCGGTGGTGACACTCCACCGGTACGGTGGAGTATGTGCAAACTGACGACATTATCCAACCCCACCAAAAGAGCATGATCTCGAGTTCCTTGAACAGTTTATCAATTACTTACACAGGCCCAAAGTGATAAAACGTAACAAAAGTAAAGAACAAAGGGGGTGAAAATAAGAACAACATAGGACTGCAAAGTGCATCAACACATCAATTCAGGATGATTTCATGCCACTAAACCCACCTCAGCTTAATATATTTACTACTAGCACACAAATGCCGGTAATCCAGAGAAAACAGCACGAGTGATCTCTCATTACCTAAATCACAAGTGAAAATGAAGACCACCCATTTCGCACCTATTATTGTTTCTTTATGCTGGACTATTAAATGTTGTAAACCAGATCCAAACAAAAAAAATACATAAAACTGAGCAAGAAGATGAATAGTGAAAGGAGCTCAACGGAGAATAGCTTCATTACGTATATTACATAGTGGGGAATTCCAGCTTTCGATAACCAATGATACAGATTTTTTTCTTTTTTAAACCGAAGAAAAAAAAAAAGAATCGTTTTATTATGTCCTCATACTATTTAGCCACTATGAGCAAAGAAATAGGAGCAACAAAATTAACAGACTAGTACACTGACTCCAGGATAAGCGGAGTGTAGTGATATATCAAAATAAGATAACCAGTGGAAGGCTCTCTCTCCTTCATGTTAACTTGTACATGTTGTTGCGGCCAACACATCCACAAGGTGGGGTCATATTGGGAATGTATGAATATATATGAAGGGATCAACATACCGACAGAGAGTGTCACCGTGAATGACCCAATCACAAAACTCTCATTGAACTCACTTAATATGGAAGAGTCCTCGGAAGCATCGTACTCTAGTATTTCTGCACTCTGTTTTCCCTGCCATAATTATCCAACAGTTACAACTCGCTCACAATATTTATCGTTGCTGTGAAATTATAAATGACAAACCAAAAAAAAACAAAGGGAACACCATGCAATTACAGTGTCGCCAAGCAATAACTGAAGCTGACAATGAGCAAATTTCGGTTGTTGATACCGAACTTTACATCACTAATCTTATCATTATCAATACTACCTATTGGTTACTCCTTGCTACTGAGCACGAAAGGTGTTTGAAGCAATGAGTGCTAAAAGAAGGGAAGCAGCAAGAAATTGATGTCCAAGAAGATATACCCTATTTTTATACATATTCCATAGCAACTTTAATGAATTTGATTTCCTAAAAAAGGAAGATATAGCAGCACAAAGCAATTCTGCTATGTTCAATGTGTTAACTAACCAATGTGAATCAAGGGCATTCTAATGTAGTTCATTATTTTTCTCTCTCAAATAAAAAGATTATCAACTCCTGTTAGTACCGAAATCTGACATGTCAACCATAATCAAGATTAGTGGATGGTGTAACCAATAAAGCTGATAAACCATGGCAAGAAATATGATTAAATTATCCAGTAGAGGTGGTGAGGAAGGATCTAATGGAAGCTACTAACCTTTATGCCAGTTACACTTGGAGGTGGACTTGTCTCAGTTGTTATGCCATTGATGACATTTTCCAATGAAAGATTCCCAACTGGGGAGCTTGCGGCCGAAGACCTGCATAGATATCAAGGATTAAACTAATATTTAACAAAAATCCCTTT